>VZTJ01000294.1:2868754-2905549 GCA_013397795.1 Orthonyx spaldingii
AAAAAAAAAAAGAAAGAAAGAAAAAAAAGTTTTAAAATTCCAATAAAGACCAATGCCAAATCCTGTTCTTGGTTGGGGCCAAATTATGGGAGAGATGTAATTCTTTACCCATTCTTATGGGTGAAGGAGAAGAGATTCAGGGGACCTAATCTTGCTTTGAAGAGACAGAAGAAAAGCTTTATCTGCAGTTTAACTACAAATAAAATATGTGCATTAAACTAGTATAAAATCTTCAGGGGAACTATGCCCAATTTATACTCACGTAACTGGAAAAGGATTTTCATTTAGGTTTTGCAACTTTTCCGGAACTCTGTAAACTCTTACTGTTTGTTTGTTTTTTAAAGAATTTGCTTCAGTAAAAGAAGCCTGCAATTCTGCATAAATTAAGTTGGACACATGCTAATCCCTGTAAATTTCTTGCCTGCTTGAGAAACACATGACCTCTGTTGGACAAGTTTCTGGGGCTTTTTAGGATTGGCAAAGTAAATAACAAATTAAAGGGGGTTTTGAGGGGTAGGACACCACAACTAAGTCGAGAATTGAGTGACAAAAATCACACCAGTGAATTCACAATGACAGTTTTGGGTATGTAATGACCAAGAAATGCTATTCTTCACCTTGCCTCTTGAAACACAGCTTCAGCACCCTCATTCTTGAGATGCTCACTGATTATTTCCTAGAAATAAGTGTTTTAACTCATGTTATGCTATGCAGCATACTAACACGCCCACACATCTAAGCAGGTTTTTAATGCTCAATAAAAGGCGCAAAAAAACTTTCTTTCTCCACCATTCAGACAGTCAGAGCCACAGCAGCCTAAGCCTGGAAGATGAATTACTGTGTTAATACTGGGCCACGCTTGCCAATACACGGGCTTCATTCCACAGGTATCTCACAAACACGGAATCCTGGCCCAATAAACTCAGTGTGACACATTGCCTTCCAAACATGTTGTGACACACCCAGGTCACCCAGAGGAGAGGCACTCAAGGCCAGAGCACAGCATCCTTAGCACAACTGATACTGCATGTCACTAGTTTTCACAGGACTGCTCACAGAGTTATCTCCACACCGCCTGAGAAAAGATGATGTGCAAAGGAAGACTTACTTGAGGCCATAACGGTGTCCTCTGCAGGAAAGGTTTGAGGGCTTTGCATCCACACAGCACAACTCCTTCCCTCCTGCTTGGGAGGAGCTGCTCACTGGTGAGCCACAAAACTCACCTGTGCTGCTCTGCTTGGCCCCTCCTCAAATGCCCTTGCCCAAACACACCTGCACCAGGAGGCAGACGATATGACCCCACCCCTATCAAAGGAAGGTGCTTATTCATCCTCCTGCTCATCTAAAGCAGTCTGGTCTTATTTTAACCTGGGGTGTTTCCGAACACTGTTTCTGCATCTCATTGAACAGATGGATGTTCTGCTAGCTTACACAAACAAACACTGCTTGTAGAGTTGCTTTTTCTCTCATTTTTTCACCCTCCCCCAAACAGTTAAAAGTACATAATGGTGCTTTGAACAAGATCCTAAAGAGCTATTTCCACAAAGTGAACCAATTCTTTTTAGAGATGTAAGTACATGAAATTCTTCAAATGCAGGGGGACAATGAGTGAAGATTAAAAAGAAAGTAAAAGATTAAAAGGAAAAGACCATAAGAAAAACTCAAAGGGAGGGAAAAGATCAAAAAAGAGGATTAACCATGTTACTTGTTGTTTTTCAGAAATTAAAGAAGTATGGAGGATAAGGAATTTGTTTCCTTTTGGCCCTAGAAAAATGCCAATTATGGTAGCTAAATTGCCAGGATCACATATCAGTATGCTTTGGAAATGTGAGAAATGGATGGGAAATATAAACACAGGGCAATAGCTTACAGTTATGTTATGAATTAAGCCACAAAAATATCAAGATTTAGTCACTGAACAAGCTGCCAAAGTTAATTTTTCCTGATGAACTTGAGTAGAATCAGAATAGAAGTAACAGAACTGTAGTTTCACAGATCAAAATTACTTTATTCACTCATCTTTGTTATCTCTGGGTACTCATACACCTAAAATTTCCACTAAAAATCAAAGGAAAGTGGGTACACATGGGCATAAGATTGAGGTCCTTATCTATTCTGTGTATTCTTTAGGGGAGGTTTTTTAAAATATTTAACAGCAAGAAATTAACTACTCCAAGTTCCTTTTTGGCAAGAGAGCTTATGATACTATCCTTACTAGTAGAGATTATGTCTTCCTTTAGGTGGGGGTGCTTCCTTCTGGATTCTTCAAATATATGGCATTTATGTAGCCCTTTATGAATAAGGATTACAAAAGGAGGCAGGCAAGAATTTCTGCCACAAGCTCAATGCATGTCCAAACCCCAGAAATGGTTTACCAGAATCTACAGGGTTATTTTAGCCAAACCAAGTGCCTTTACTGAGTCTCTCAGATGGTTTTGTTGGGTTTGGTTCTCAGTGAGGCAGGGTAGGCCAGCCCTGCACCCTGTCCCTGCCCCTGGGACAGCCTGGTCACCAGTGAAACTGGCAGAGACCTCCCACCTGAGAGTCCATCTCAGCACTGTCTCAGCACTGGCAGGCACAGTCTGGATCATCACTGGGTCAAACAAAATGCTCTGAAACCACAGCGAGGTGAAGGCAAAGGCTCACAGGAGCTGTTTGCTCTGGGAAGTGCAGTTACCAAGCAAATCCCCAGGAGATCCTATTCCCCATCATAGCCCACTGCTGCTCACACATGGATCACCTGGGACCACTGCAGCACTGGCATAGCTCTGTCATGTCCCAGTAGCCCCTGCAAAGGGAGTGGGATTTAATTTTGAACAGTCCTCTATGCACCATGAGCCAACTCCAGAAATGGCACATGCTGTTCCCAGCTATTCCCAAAGGACAGACTGAGCTCTACCCAAAGGCAGCACCTCTGCTGTGGCTGGGAACACCTCTGCCCTGGCTGCTCCCCTCAGCCACCCCTTGCTGATCCCACACACTCAAAAATGCACTTTTAGGCGTACTGAGGGGCCACAGCACCATCTCCCCTCCCACCCACCATGTACCTTCCCTGGGACAGCAACAACCATG
Organism: Orthonyx spaldingii; assembly: GCA_013397795.1. Taxonomy (NCBI): domain Eukaryota; kingdom Metazoa; phylum Chordata; class Aves; order Passeriformes; family Orthonychidae; genus Orthonyx; species Orthonyx spaldingii. Next base: position 2,871,827 of record VZTJ01000294.1, read on the forward strand.
TAGAAAACTTTATTTGGGCTTTACCCTCAGCAGACAAAAAACCCTCAGGATTCTCAGAGGATTCCCAGCATGGTTCCTGCTGTCTCTCCAGCCACCCACAGGGAAAGCTGTGCTGTTTCCGCTGCACATGGCATCTGGACATCCTGGCACCAGAGAGACCAGATGGCTCACACACCACAGCGCCCCGGCCCACCATCAGCAGCTCCCAGCTGAGTGCTGTCCCCTTGACATTCCCCAGTCCCAGCAGGTCAGAAGCTGCTCCTGGCAGTGGCTCTGTGCTCTCTGCAGGGCTGTGTCCTCTCAGCTGGTGAGGGCCATGTTTTGGCTGCTCCCCACCTACTCCACAGCAGGCCCCTGCACCCCTCACCATCCCCACCCCATGCTTGCCACGGCTACTCTACACTGCACTCAGAAACCCTTCTGGGCTCTAAAGGAAAAGCTGAACTCCACCTCTATGTTTTCATGCACATTCATTATCCCCTTTTCAAACCAGGCAGCCCTGACTGTGTAAACATTTCCCTCAGGTTTCAGCACCAGGTGAAACCGTGATGTGCCGTTTCGGAAGCACTGTGGTTGGTGTGGGTGCTGCTGGTTGGAATCTTTGAGAAGAGCAAGTGAAAGAGAAATTCTGTGGATCTGATGCAGGCACTGGGATAAAAGGTGTGGCTGGTGGGTACCTGCAGAGTGGCAGGACTCAAGTTTGTTGGAGACACACGGAGGAAAGGGAGGCAATGAGGAGAAACCATGACACTGAGGGACAAGAATGTCTTCCACCACCTGGAGACTTCAGATGGGGATGGTGGAAAAAGGGTTCAGTCAAACGCTGTCATGAGCTCCACAGAGGGGCAAGGCCCCAGTGAAGCTCTGTGGCTCATGTACAGTAGAACCAGATGGTCCCTGCAAGCCATACCACCCCCAGCCCTGACAGACCCTCCCCCAGGATAAATGCGGCCAAAACAGCATTTCAAATACCTCAGGAGATTTGCACCCTTAAATAATTATTCTGGTACTGACCATGGGGACATTCACATGAGGGTGCTTCCAAAGACATTTTTTCCGTCTCTGAATTGCTGAATTATAAAATATCATGGGTGGAGTGTGCAGAATACCTGTAACAATCACCCTTTTAAGCTAAATTTTTACATGTATGTACACTTGAGATCATTATGAATAAATGCATATACATGGGGAGAAAAATGTTTGTATAAATAAAACTGAGTCTGTGAGAAAAACAACATGGATAATTGTACAGAGACATGAGAAGAACTGAAACCATAACTGTGTACAGCACAAGCAAAAATACCCATGTGAGCACTGAAAGGAGGGGAGTGTGGGGAGAAACAAGTAGCTTAATATTTGGGTATAGCCTAAGGGACAAACTTTGCTGAAGATGAAGACACCGAATGGTTAATAAAGCTTCTGAACTGTTTCCAATTCTCAGACAAGGAAGCAATAGTTCCGCTCTTACCAGCAACTGCTCTTTCATATTTGTGTATCAAGCTGGCTTTATTAAATTATTCAGCAAAGGTCAAATGTGATGTGTCTTCCTAGTTTTATTATGATTTTTCATGACATTGCCTGAGTAGCTGAATAATAAACAGTGCATGTCAAAATGCTGCAGTGCTGTCCACAGCCACTCTGGGTTAGTCAGTCACTGGTTCTGAGGCCATGTAAATGCTCTAAGCAAAGATTTAAACTGTGTGTGAACACTGCAAAGTGTTGCTTGTGGGATTCATGATGGCAAAACAGAGCCAAGCACCTGCACTCTGTACACATTCTGAATTTGAAGCCTGCTTGTATGATAAATACCTTTAAGTTTTTAAACCTGACTAATCTTCTAGCTATAGCATTTTGCTCCCTGAGATTCATGAGAATTTCCCAGCCTGTCACGAGCTGCCCAGAAGTGCTGGGAGAGAACAGGGAGTGAAAATCTGACATGTCAAATGGCCTCTTGCCTGCAATAACCACAGAGGCAGACTGCAAGTTTTATTGTTTTACAATAGACAAATATTTCAAACAGATTCAAATCAACTCACATGATTCTTTAAATAACCCTAGGACTCTCCAGTTGCTCTAGGGAATACCTAGATATCACTGGAAAAGCCAAAATAAATTAAAAATGGGATCTTCTAATCAGGGTTCAGGTTTTCTGGCAATTAAGCAGAACATTGAAGTGAACAATACAAAAAAGTTTATAAATTCAAGCTGTTTCAGGTTTCTGATGGTAACATTGATATTGTCTTACATTAATTTCTTCTTATTTCATACAAAGGTACCTTCTAGTAATCCACTTTATAGACTTTAAGGCCAGAAGACTTTATGGGTAGCAAATGTTGAGAATGTTCATGGTTACCAACACAGAAAAATGTATGCTTTACACATCAGCAGTAACCAGAGAGAATGCATTTCTTATATGTATGAGGATATATCACAGAATTCAGACATAACAAATAGTTTGCATGTTGTAGTCTGTCATACTTCTGAGAAAATGCAAAGACATCCTTGCTACTATTAGTATATTAGTATTAGTAATATTAGTAGCATCTGATAATTTGGGGTGGGGTTTGGAATTCCAAAGTTAAGTAACTTTGTATTTTTTTGTTACATTTGGAGATATAGGTTACAGACCTGTAGCCAGATTTTTTTTGTTTGTTTGAAATTGCACAGATCTTAACCTAGGGATTAAAAACCTAACTCTAATATCACATATGTGTAGAAACAGATTTCTGAGGACTTAAAACCTGTTTGACAATCAGCTATTTTCAGTGAAGATTTGTAGATTCAGATAGCCATATTGTGCCTTTCAAAATATCTCAGAAAGATACATTTCAACAGCATTTGTTATTTTGACAGAGACTTTTGAGAAACATTGAGTAGAAACCCCTGTGGGATTATTGGAGAAAAACGTTTATTTCATGTTTGTATTTAAATGAGAAACACTGAAATATCAAGGGAAAAGAAAAGGATAATAGGTGTCATTAAAAATTATTCTTTTCCTGGCTCATTCATTAATGCCCAGATAAAGGAATAGCAAGACATACTGCAGTAAATATATGGTAAAATGCATATGCTGTGTGCTGTGATGGGACTAGAGGTTATTTCTACATAAAAGAAGACTTAAAAGAGAATAATAAATTAAATATCATAGTTGTGACACAAGGAAAAATATTTTTTCATGAAAACCTGTCTCTCAAAAGTTTCCAATTCTAATGAAATGACAGACAGTTGGTTAAATAGTTGTGGTGATTTATTTCCATCTTGTAAAATACGCACACTCACACACAAAAAAAAAGGAAAATAAGAGGAGGGATCCTGAGACCTGCCCTTTCTGCACTCATTAGTGAGAGGGGTTTGGACTCCATTGCTGTGAGCACATTCCTCCCAGCCATTGCATGGCTTTTCTGTCAAATGCAGTATCCTTGGCAGGCTCATTCCCCTTTGACTTTCTGAGCATTCAGGATTCATATTCCAGAAACACATGTGGGTCCCAAGAACCTCTTCAGTCTTGACAGTGATAACAAGAAGGGATCAACAATATCCCAAGTTATCCTTATAGTTCTGTCAAAGATTTCTGCAGTACATAATAAATCAAGATACTGCTTAGTCCCTCTGCCCCAGGCCCCTCCCTTCCCTTGACAAGAGCTCATCCCAGTTCCTGCTTGCATGGCTTGACTGTGAGAAGTATGGATGATTTTCAAAGAATCAGAATGGTTGAGGTTGGAAGGGATCTTAAAGATCCTCCAGTTCCAACCCCCCCACCATGGGCAAGGACAGGGCCTTTTCTCCTCATCTGTCTCGTTTCCAGAGTCTTTTGATCTGCATTAGGCTCTCACAACAAGTGCTTGGGAGACCCTTGAAAAGAGGATGGAGCAGCCAAAACACCCATCCTCTAACGTGAGGTCAGTAAGGTACCTCAGTGGGATTGAGGGGACAGGGAGAAATCACAGCTCTGTCCCACCCCTGCAGCTGCTGGAACAGAATAGGGCAATTTTCAATCACCCTGTGACACGGGTGCACTCATCACCCAGTTCCAAACTGTGTGGGCAAGCGGGATTCTATCCAGTAGTTTACAGCACAGGGATTGCAAGTGGGAAACAGAGGTTTACTTGGCTTTACAGCAAGCCTAGGACATGAGACAATTGCCAAGGGCCAAGTCCTTGGAAGCAACATTGAAAAAATCAGTAAAAATAGCAGTTCAGAGCAGGGAATAGGTGTTAATAAGAGAGTTTTAAATTTTGTCACAGAAGTTAGAGTGTATCAGAGAAACAGAAACTGGAAAGTGAAAAAAAGAATTCACCTTTCCCCTTTTTTCAGCATTTTTAATGTCCTCTTCTCAAGAAATGTGTTCCTTCCTTTTGCAATGGAAGAGGGCTAGACTTAAAAAAAACAAATAAAAATAAAATGTGCATGAAAAAAAAGCAGAAAGAAATTCAAAGTGGTTACATCCCCTACAAAATAGTGAGGAAACTGGATGTTCACCAAGACTAGGGTGAAGTAAAATTCCCTTGCACACTGATGTGCCAGTAAAATTTACTTCACTCATTTTGAAGGGTCTTCCCTATGTTTCAGTCAGCTTGTGTGCAGGCCTATAAAGAAACTCTTGAGGTTTCTGAGGGAAAAAAGTATAATTCAGGACAGATATGCCCATAACTGATTACAAAGTTCCTGCATTGTATGAATCCATCCTGGTTGTCCTACTTGTACTGGGTTTGAACCTATGTTATTTTCTTTTGAATGCATGGCAGAGGTTTTTCCTTTCTTGGGAAGATGTGTTGCTGGTTCCAACAGTACTTGGAAAATGCACAGTTCATTATCTCACACACACACACAGACATACACAGAGTTCCACAGGGTACACAAGCAGTACCTGGGCACAGAGGCTGCCCAACGCTCCCAGAGCCCAGGATGTGTGCAGAATACACTCATATAACAAATACAGTTTGCATTGAAGATAACATGGTTTATTTCTTCATGATATTCAGATTAAAATGTATCAATGTATTTAGCACAATACTACATTTTAGGACAAAATCATCAGTGCTTTGCAAGTCTTCATAATGTTTATTCATTATAAATAGTAAATATTTACTGAACTTTTTACATGAAAGACGTTTCTTTTTTTTGTTTTCTTTTTTGTTGGTTTTTTTTTTTTTTGTTTGGGTTTTTCTTTCTTTTACAACACATGTTGTAGAGGCTGCAACACAAAGATAATATTTCATTTTTCCATCACCCTTAAGACCATTGTGTGAACTAACCTCTGTACTGAACCTAGTCTAACTCACTACTTCATAGTCCTTAATGCTAAAAGGAATGTATTTGTGTTCTGCCTCCCTCTTTGTTCCAAGAGTAGAGAGAAATAAATAATCCCACCTTCCATCGTCCTCTTCCTCTCAACATCACAAAACACAAATTTATTGACATTCTAAAATGTCACAATGCAAACTTCTTGTAAACCTTGGTTTCTATAATTATACTTTCTATATTGGATATCACTGTATAATTTAAACAAATGTGTCAAATACAGGTCCATCTCTATGTCCCGTACATCACTAAAAAAAATGTAAACGTAATCATTTCTTCGTATTGTTTCCTGAAGATGACCTTTAAATCATAATTAGCAAGCTGGATTTCAGTAATCCAGCAGACTGCAACATTTCTGTATTTTATCATCAGGAATTATGCACTGCAAAAATAAAAGTACCTGCAAAAATATAGTTCTGATTCTACATCTATGACTTTGGATGATCCCAAAGTTTGTGTGAGGTACACAGTATTGCACATTGCTAGGCAGTTGTGAAAAATCAGTCGCGTTGTTGGTGGGGTTTTTGTCTCCTATGTTTGTTTAAAAACATACAACACACTGGGAAAACAGGTACAGAAAGGTAAAATCTGGGTTTCGTGTTACACAAGATCTCCTCTCTTGGTAAAGCAAACCCTGTGAGTGACATTTACTGACAAGGTGATTACAAAAGCATGGTAAGGTAACCAATGAGTTGCTTGGGAAGTCTTTCGCACTTATCCAGCTTCCTATGGACTGTGATGTTTCCTCTTGATGACAATTTCCAGTGTGACCAGTGAGAGGTTCTCCCAACCTTACTTCAGAAACTGAGCTGTTTTAAAGTTAGACTAAAGTCAGCACTGGATGCCAGATGAGTCAGAGTACACAGAGCTCAACCGCTCTAAGTTTAGTTTCAAAATGTTCCATTTGTCCCAATCAATGCACATTAATTTCAACAACAACAAAAAAAATTGGAATGTTTTCCAGGCTGTGATGTTAAATACTGCTCTGTTTTGTATACCCACTCATAATGAAGCATGTCACGTTTATTCATTATTGCTTTTGGCCTTTGTCTTCTGTATAGCTTTGTCCAGCCTTCAAAAGTCTACTAAAAGCTATGACTGGAGAGAACATAACAAGCTTGTTTCTCTCAATGGGACTGGCCCAGTTTAGGCTGCAGTGTGTTGAGAAGATCCCTCATATCCAAGCCTTGGAGTGAGACCGGAAAACAAGACCAGCTTTAACTTGAAGTGGACAGTTCATTTATGCAATATCTGGCTTCAGATAATGAAAGGCACCTGCAAAAAAGCAAAAGAAGCTTTTTAAGTCATGCTGTGACAACCTCACAGCATGGGGCCATGCCAACTACAGGTTGACATTGTCATATTTAATACTGATATATCAAAGGAAAGGGACTAATATTTTTATTCCTAGGACAAGTTTGACAAAACTCTATGTATCTGGGATTATATACTGTAATGATTCTTGAGCTGACCTCATTAAGAACATGTGTTTCTAATAGTGGAATGCCAGCGGTTATTTCATTTTGGACAACCTTTATGTTTTACCTAATGGCAATCAGGTTTCATGTCTCAACAATTAATAACATCAAGATGTTGTTGACATCACTTAAGAAAATAATTATGCGGCAGCAATCCTGCTCAAACAATCAGCTATCTCACCAGAGCACGGCTTTGGGGAGAAGTAGCAGTGGCCATTAGGACCTGTGCTCAGAACTCCCTTCCTTGCAGACAGACAGCACAGGCTGTTGGTGGCTGGGGCAGTGTGGCACTGCCCACTGCAGACGTGCTGGTACTCACTTTGTCCGTACTGGCCATACTGGTAGCCCGTGACGGGGTCCATGCTGTATCCCGTGGTGCTGTAGGTCGGCGGGCAGTAGGACTGGGATGTAGGCAGGCTGTCCAAGCTCTTCATGTGATCTAACCTCTGGCTGCAGCTGGCTGACACAGTGGTGGTGGGCTCCAGGCCCCCAGTTAGAGGGGACAGGGCATAATCAGTTTGGGGCTGGTGAGGCACACCACCGTGGTTAGTCAAGAGTCCCATTACCTAAGAGGTAGAATAACAGAAAGAGTTAAAATATATGAAGAACTGCATTTCTTACAGAGAAACAGAAGTTCTCAAATCTATGATCTGATTTCCCAAACGAGGTAGACTTGATATTGAATGGTACTTTGAGTAGCTAATCCCAAGAGGAAGTAGAAATTGGTTGCATCATCCACCAAAATAAAATCTGATGGCTAACAAGCAATAAAAGGTTATACCAGAGCAAATACGGAAAAATATTTTTTAAAACTGTTAAGGTTTTAGAGTGTCTGATCCCAGCCCCATCTGGGAGTTCTGCAGGTACTTATTCCTTGAGGACTAAATTGTAAGAGAACAAAAAGCAAGTAGTGGCTGTTTAGTTGTGCTGTCCTGCATGATGTACAAACATAGAAAAGCTGCGGAAGAGCTCACACAATTTTCTTCTCCGAGATCAGCAATCACTACAATGAAATCAGTTTGGAGCAGATCCCAGCAGCACTCCTGGTGGAAGTAACAAAGAACCCCACATATTCCTGATGTTCTGGGTGCTGGGAAAGGGGCAGAGCAGCCGTACCCCTGCTGCTACATGCTCTTTGTGCTGTAAAGAAATGAATGTGCAAGAGAAAAATGCTGCTCATAACACCAGTTATCAATTCCATCATCTAAGTTAGAGCACACAACAGAAAGGGTCAGGCGTTCCAGAGCGACTTCAAGTTAACTGTGACTCCCTTACTAAGCTGCTTCTATAGGGACAATTACAAAATCAGTAGCTGAAAAGAGTTTACTGGAAAATACATGCTTGTCCCTATAAAAGCCCAGCCCTCCAGCCCATAATTTCCAGTAGAAGAGAAAAAAAAAATTTCAAAGGCAACTGCATTTCAAGTATGAAACTACAGTGAAAAGTTCTTGTTGTACAAAAATCTCTCCCACTACAGGCTGGTGAACATTTCCTTTCCTGGCACACCACTATAGCACACTTTGAAAATAAGTGTATGACTGAGATTTGCTTACTTTACCTGGAATAAATCGCACTTCAGAGCCTGACAATCATTCTGCAGCTTCTAACAGATGGGTGACAGACAGCTTCTGCCAAAACTGCACATTGTGATAATTTACAGGCTGTTCTTGCTCCTAAAAGGCATTACTATTATCTGGCATGTGCTATTTGATAACCATTTTGCTTTGGAGCAATTCTTGCCATAAACTAAAGAGAATTTTTAAAAATTGGAGTCTATTTTTTAAAGACTAAATTAAACCCCATAAGAACATATTTGTTTCCTAAAGTTCTGATGTTCCGCCTGGAATTGTACTTATTTTCCATCACAAACTAAAAGGTGTTATTATTGCAGCGACCTTGTGTTTCCAACTCTGAGTTGTTTGGGGTTTTGTTGGTTTGGGGTGGTTTTTTAAAAAATAGATGAAACAAGATCCAGGGATCGTGATTTAGGTGGGAAAGAAGACCTACCCAGTTTTTACATGTCTGATTAGGAAAAGAGCAAGAGGCAGAAACAGAGTAGTTCAAAAAGAGAAACCCAGATACCTGTATTGAGAACACAAAATATGTTTGCATCATATGCACATAAGATATCTCACTGAAAAAAAAATGCTGAGAAAGAAGTTCAGTTACTGTATACAGCACTGGAATGTTCACTTCTGATTCACTAAGCAGAAAAACGTGAGTTTAATCAGTGGTATTTGCTGAATGTTTCACAAACTGAAGCATTCATGCAAAAAGAAATTCCAAAATATATGCAAAGACTTCATTCAGATACCGAAATCTTTTTATTCAGATACCGAAATCTTACAACTTTTAAGTTATAAAAACAAGATGAATTTGGATTCAGGATGTAAGATATTTTCTATTTAATTCAACAAATATATTCAATGCCCAAAACTTGTTAAAAGAATTTGTGGTTAGTAATAAAAAAAAACAACTCTGAAATCACCACTGATTGAAAAATCATGTTATCTGCACATCATTTTGTGCCAAAACTACCCAAAAGCTGAAATCACTGGGCTCTCAAGTTTTTGTTCTAAAAATTGGTTTCTGAAAACTTAAAATTTCTATTATTTTAGCAAGTTTTTCTGTTTCAGAAATTACAAATATTTTTGTTACTTTGGAATTCAATATGGCCTGAAAATGTAGCATGCTTAATGACCTGACATTGCATCAGCGGGACTCAGGATTAGAACCTATGTTCATTTAGGTTATATTAATCCTTGTCCTTTGAAATTAACGCTAATAGAGTTAAAAGAAGAAAAAGATCCACAAAAAAACCCACGGCTTAACTTAAACATTTACATTGAAAATTACTACTTTGGGAAATATTTGTGTTGGCAGGAGTATTATGGTTTTGGCTACGGTTTAAAACGCACAGGGGTTTATCAGAAATCTCAAGTGCACAACCCTTTCCATTGCCGTGTAGGGCCAGTGTGTTATCAATATTTACAGGACTTCACCACGTTCTGTTTCAAGTTCAAGAGCAGTGAGAGGGGCTGGGCTGGGCTCATGTCACAGTGGAACTCTGCTCTGCCTTGGGGCTCTCACATCACATGCTGTCTCTGCCAGCACTTTTAGGAGCAATTGCTAATTTGGGTAAATAAGTATTTTACCAACTGTGTATTTCAACTAGAGGTTTTTTTTTTTACTTCAACATTTTCAATAGACTAAAACCCAAGACAAAATTATTTGGACTTTGCCAGCAAAAACAGTAAGCTCAAAAACTTTCAGATTGGAAGCTATTTTAAAATTAGAGATTTGTCTTGAAATTTAAGCCTGGATCCAGACAGTCTCAAACACCACTCAAACATCAGTAGCAACTCTATTTGGATAGAGATTTCTTTTCTTTGACAAACTAAATTAGCATTTGGTGAGATTTACTTTAAATTTTTTAAATTAGAAAATAATGCAAATCTTTATGCACCATTTTATTAAGTGGATGTGCACCTAGTAGATATTCTGGAGCAGAACTGACTGAGCTGTCTCTGATCTGGAGAAAACTGAAGTTTAACAGCAACCAACTTCTCAGAAATATCTTCCTCAGAGGCCTTCAGAATCATCCTGCAGTTGATTAGTATCTAAATAATTAGATTTTTGGTCATGTCTGTTTTGAAAGCTCTAAGGGAAGTAGCCTCAGGGCAGCAGTCTTTGCTACGGTATGTGCCATGACCTTCTCACCCATACAAGGAGCTACAGGAAGGGCATGGCTAACTTTCACCTCTAATCAATTAGAAATCCATTAATGGGCCATGTCTGCAAGATGCTCAGCACCCTCAGCTTAGTGGTGCACTGGAGACACATGAGGATCTGCATTTTGCAGCTGAGATTTTCTGTGAGTGTGAAGCGGTATAGTTCTAAGGAAGTATACAGATATGATTGCTTTACAATAATAATGAAGGTAGAAAATAAATTTATTCAATCTCTATACCATCTAAATTACTGGAAAACATGTACTTCCTTCTAAATCACTTTGGGAAAGTTAAATTAGTAATTTTCAGCCTCACTGACTCAGAATCCAAGGGCTGAGCTAACACCTAGAATTAAAATGATGCAGTAACTATTCAATTTATTTTAGAGCAAACCTCCTATAAATGCAAAAAAAAAAAAAAAATCAGATTTATGTTTTTTTTTGGCTACATATATTTTGTTCTCACCTTTTACAAAACACACAGAGGAATGATGATGCACAGTCCTTGTGCTTATACAATAAAATGCAATATATGTAACTGATAAAATCATTCTGTTCTATTAGAAAACAAAGGTGAAATTAGGAATAAGTAAACAGAACACAGTGGATTGCAACAACCAAACTCTTCAGAAAAGTTTTCAGAGAACACATCTGAAGCAATCCAAAATATTCATTAGGACAAATCCCTTGCTAGTGGAATCAGCACAGAATCACCAGCTGAGCATATGATCGAGAAAGGGAACTCAAGTTATGAAAGCCTTAAAGCATGAACACAATGTCTGGTCCATTATCAGCTGTTAGAAAAAACTTCTATTATCACCAAAATAAAAGCCATTAAACTGAAAAAAAAAAGGCTTATTTTATTGAAATGAAATATTCTGGCTGTAAACTTGGTTGGTATTTTAGGACATAGGACCTACCATAGGCACAATAAAATTCTCATATGTTTTAATTCATTTACGCATGCCTGTGTTTAATATGCTTTGTGACCGTGCCTGCAATTAATATGATTTATGAGAAAAGAACATGTGCAATATTTTTTGGGTACAGTGATACTATTTTTCCCCTCCTGTGAATGAAAGATTTAATGAAACAGCTCAAGGAAAATGGTTGGCAGTTAACATATTAAGTTGAACTGACAGAATCATGAGTAAACTTTAGCGCAGTTAATGATATCCTCTTATCTGACCCTGACACATTTGCAGCATGTAATTTACAGAAGCTCTGTCCAGGGAATCTTGACAAATGCTCCTAACAATGTCAGGGCAATGTTCCATTCTAATGTAAAACAGATGTGGGTCAGATACCCTCATTCATCACTAACACTGAAAATTTCAAACTCCTTCCGAGATGAATGGCATTACCTGCTGTTAACTCTCTTCACTGTAGAGAAATTTCACAAAAAAACAAAATATTGCACAAGAAGGAACACAAAAAGGACTCTTACTATGCATTATAATAAGAGATTTCGGACCATTAATTAATTAGCTACCTGGATCTATACCTATAGGATCCTAAAAGCATGTTGTTGATTCATTTTATGTATATGAATATTTCTATTGAATATAAGAAATGCAACAGAAAGCATTTTTTTGCCAAATGGCAAGAGCTGGCAACCACATACTTGGTTGATGAAAATAAGAGCAAATGTACTGACTTTGGACTTGATGGTCTGACCCTCTGCATACTCATTTCAAATGAAACCTCATACTTATTTCACACCATCAGGCATCACTGGCACCTACAATGGAGTTAGAGAAGGTGCACTGATGCACATTTAGGGTAAGTGAGAGGATAACTTGATTCTTTCATGAATTACATTTTTACATACAGAGGATTACCAATTTTCAAAACATTATTACAGTCACAAAACTCATGTCTTTTTTAAGATGCTACATCACAGGGTCCCAGAACTTGGTAACAACATTAAAATAATTCTAAGATCAGCTGATTCTTGAACCCCTGGTTGTATGAAAAGCAACGAAAAATGACTGAAAAGTTAAAACAAAGCTCAAAGATTAACATATACTCATAATTTATATTAATATACAAGTATATCTATAAAATTAAACCTATCACAACTTTTTCAGGCAGCCTTAGAGATTGGACTCTCATGACTTTAAATGCTCAGCTATGGCAATATCACTTAAAAGAATTCATAACAAGCCTAAATTTGGTATTAGGTTGCTCTTTGCCTGTGAAATCTCCTCCTCCCACCTTCTATTCAGCCCTAAACACAAAAGAAGGATTCTGGCCATTATGAACACCAGCCCAGCTGTCACTAGCTCAGCTCTCACACACCTTCCCTCAACAACTGGGATATATATTTGTTATGCCTGAAAGCAAAACAAACCAAAAGAGAAATGTTAAGGTGGAAATTAAAAAATGTGTAGTCACCTGCTTATTATTTCTGCTATATTAATGTATTTAGTATATATGTTATATTATCCATAAATATATATTTTTATAAAATCGGGAATATTTCATACAAAATATTCACATATTTACAAAATAAATAATATATGTTGCTATTTTTACACAGCAACAATTACAAAACTATTGAATCTCATCTGTTTTACCCACAGAAAAAAAAAATAATCAACCCCACTGGCTGAACTTCTGTTTTTAAATAAATTTAAAAAAAAAGAACAAAAACTCATGCTCATGAAAATTGTTTAACTGTGTTACTCACAAAGAAATGCCTGCCCTGTCTCATGTTCTTGGGTTATTATGTGAAGAGCTCTCAAAGCCAAGTGCATTGTGACAAAGATCATGAGCTTCTCTTTGCTGTGGGACTTGAACCCAAATGAAATGTTTCTGTGGGCAACCAGTTCAAAGTAATCCAACAGAAGGTATAGGGAAAAGTATAATGAATTAATAGTTGTTTTTTCTCCCCACTCCTGTCCCTCTTAATGAGGGAATGAAAGTTTTTAGCCCCTGGTTCCTGTGCCTCCCTTAAAAACAGAGTTAACAAGACAATATGAACATATCTAACTGATTCGACAGCTGCCATCAGTTCCATACTTCAGGATAATGAAAACCAAGTGCTCTCAAAGACTTAAGAGAAGTCCATTGCCTAAGATCTACCTCACCAAAAGGAGTTACAGGGCAACTCTTAAACTCAGGCAGTGAAATGTTTTGACAGTAGAAGAAGGAAACCTTGAAACAGCTTGCATCTTTACTACTGTTCACTGAAAAGTTTGAGATTTTCTTATCAAGATTATTCCTGAGCTCCAGGTAATGGCATGAAACTGCAAACTTTGTTAAAGGCTATTATGATCTCCTACACAGCCCATTCAATATTCAATCCACTTCCCATTTTAAAACTGCAGCCTTTAAAGCTACGGGTTTGATTCAATTAGGGGGGGGGAGAAGGCAAGGAAGAGGAAAGAGTAGATCTGAGAAGATTTCTAGAGAGCAAGGAGGAAAAAAAGTTATGCCTAGCAGGAGACAGGCTACACACGTTTGTTCTTTTCTCAGTAAAACCTTAACACTGCAGCAGTGTTTAAGCCTGGATTATCCTACAGGTTAAATATCCTAAAGGTTAAATATCCTAAAGGTTAAATATCCTACAGGTTAAATACAGGAAAGCACATGGCCTCGTGAGCAGCAACCCAAGCAGAGTATTGCTGCTTCACCTGAATCCACAGCTGCTGGAACAGCACTTTCCAAACCAGCAAACTGCCTGACCTGGTGTAGGGCAAACCCTGCTGCTCTGGCACTAATAAAAAGCACATGACGAGGTCAGGGGATGCCGATGTACACCGGAAAAGCCTTTTTCCTTATCTTAAATGAAGCAGTTCAAAATATTGATATCCTGTCTTTAAAACAATCTGTTCTTTACTAAGACCATACACCTGCAGTTGTGAGACAAGTGTTTCTGCAGTCACTGTTCTGCTTCCCGTCAAAGAGCCAGCGATGGCCACTAATCATAAAGTGACATGCCAATTCAAAAGCGTGCTTAAGTCCTGTATACATACATTAATGTCCAGATATGCTACCCCCTCATAATTCTGAGTTAACAAACATTTGTTAAAAGAAAATGCACTGAGCAACTAAAACCTAATTTGAAAAGGAAATACAATATTCCCGTAAATGTATGCATGAGAGGCAAGAAACTGCATAATAGGCATAGAAAACATAAAAATATGCAATTTACATATATTACACACTAATAATCTCTTTTCTGACATTATATTTAAAGAGCTTTGGCTGAGATGGCATGCTTGCAGTTGAGTTGCTTTTTCATGAAATACAAACAAGGACACTCCAGGTTGCCAGCTCTCCAAGACATTAATCCCTGACTTTTTCCAGCAAAAGTCAACCCATTGCATGCCTGCAAGACAGAGGTTCTCTCACCACATCCAGGTAGTAATGAATAAACCAGATGAGCTAGGAGAATAATCAGTCATCTAAAGGACATCTGCAGATCTTGTCTTGATGTTTAAAAGTTCCAGGTATTAACAAGGTGGAACTCTTTCTGTTCTCTTATATTTTTAAACAAGATCAACAACATTTTAATACCTAGCTTGCAAAACAGGTATGTGATGGAGCATTCTGCTTCCTAGAACTGACTGAGAAATACCGTCCCTATCACCCCCAAATTCAAGGCTAACACAATAAAAATAAAATTACGTCACTCTAGCTGTTTCTGCTTGTCTTCTGCCTTCATCAGTGCTTGCCTTCAACACCATATTTGTTCATCATATTCAAGAAAAAAGTTAGAATGGAACCAATCTACATAGAAAATAAAGCTTCCCTGCGATTCTGTGTGTCAGACCCTCATTTACAATAAATCGATGTCAAAGAGGAGCAAGAGGTTTAAGTCTGCTCAGAATATGGTCCTGTGAGTCTTAGTATTAGATTTTGTTCTGCATGTTCTAAGGGTGTTTTTGTTTTAAATCACAAAATATTATCTGGGCTTCAGACAAAATCCCCCTTCCCCCTCCCCACTACAGTCACCGCAAATTCAGCTTTAGACTCAGTTTGTCCAGAGCACTTGCCTGCAAGAGACACATGGATGGGTGGAAACATTATGTTAATTGCTCACACACCCAGATTTACTGTGGTCAAAAATCCACTGGCTAGTAAATAGACCCTCTTTCTTCCTCATCTAAATTCCATGCACACAGGCAGGGCAGTGCAACGTGCCCACTCAGCAGGAAAACTCCTGTTTCCGTTTTGCATGAAACCCCAAATGCAGAGCTGGCTTTCAACTTTACCTTGCCTCAGCCTCTCTTTCAGCGCCTCAGGAAGAACCCTGAGGAAGCATGGAGAGGGGAGGCACAGTGACACACCCCACAGCTAAGGGACACTTCACACACTAACATCCTGACCAGTGGCTGAGGCTCCTTTGGGTATCAAGAGTTTGCTACAGTCCCACAGTTTGTAGCACATAATTTACATGTCTGAGACTGTATCACTCCCTTACATAAACATGAAGTATGAGTGTGTCATTTTATACATCTCTACATTTTATACATGTTTTTAACTCATTGTTTAGGTACCAAAACTGATATAGAGGAGGTGTTTGGTAACACCACATGAATTTAGGTCTGGGTTTTTCATTTGATTGTTTGATGGGAAGATTTTTAACAGCTGTTGAAGGTAATCATTCAGTTGCCAGGAAGTTGTTCCAAATCTAAATGGATACAAGTAATCTCCTCTATGCACTGAGAAATGAAAGCACAATGTCAGCTTTAGAGGGATCAGCATCCCCCTAAAGCTGTTGGTAGAGCTGCTGGACACAGCCAGAAGCACTAAACTCTGGGTTAGAAAAAGGTTTCAGGAGTCTAAGGGGAAAAAAAAAACCAAGAAACAACCAAAGTCTCATAGTGTAAAGACAGGGCTGGGTGTAAAAAAGCACAGAATCTCTTTTTGATTACATAAAGCCTCAAATTATCAAGACTTTGGCGGGAGGAAACCTGGCCTCACGTTTTTGTCCCATTTTGCCCAGCCATCACAAGATTTCTTTACTGTTGTGCTCCACTTCTGTGTCACAGACAATAAAAGCTTTGTGAAAGGGGGGGAAAAAAGATCACATTTTCCATAGCCAGAACCAACACACATTTAAACTGACACTAACAACTACTTTTTATGGATTAACATTGAAAACCAGATAGATAATTATGTCAAAAAAGTGGAAGCCTTGCATACTATGAAACTAGCTATTAAAAAGAAAACAGAAGCAACTAGTATAATGTCATGGATTTTGTTGGAGTTTACATTTAGAAATCAGAATTCTTTCAAACAAAATCTATTCAAGTCTTGTTGGAAGTACATCCATTTGTTTTTCTGTTGGTATTTTTCTTCCTGAGGTTTCAAGCCATAAAGTTTTGTACCCCACTCTATGCTATAGGAATCTGTGAATCTTAATTACATTTACCGTTACAAAAAAGGGTTTATGAACTTTTGCCTTTGGGCAAAAATGTTTATTTCATTGCCTTTGTTATTCATTCTTTTCAACTCCAGTGCCTTTGAACTTTTCAGCTGCACAGAGTTATCACCGTTGCACAGGAACCAGGAACTGCACTCCCGAGATGCAAACCACAAGTTGAAGAAAACGAAGGAGGCAAAGATATACGAGTCGTTATTCTGGCCACCCTTTGTGCCATTAAAATCTCATTTTCTGCCTATTAGAATGCCCTCTCCCTGCTTAGGCAGTGGTGATAGTCAGTGATTAGTGTGTAATTGAGTATAATTGTCTTTTCACTTTTCATTTGTGTCATTCTGAGCTTCTCTCTGTTTTTCTAACCACTGAGAGGAAAAAAGGGTAGAAAGCAGATAAAGCTGTTAAAACTCTCACTTTCAGCCCTGAAGAGATTCCTGATTGTAATTATAGATTGCATCCTCTTTGTGACTCCTCAGAATTTAGTGGACATCTCTTTCCAAGCACCTGGGCAAAGCTCTTGCTAATAAAATAAACTACCATCTATTCAAGCTTTAACTAATAATGTCAGCTTCAGACAGATGCCGTGTGTAGGAAAATTTAACCAATCTTTTGACACTCAATTATCAAGGCAATTTATTAACATGATCTCCTTAAAAGAGCTCACGCAAATTAGAAAAACAATTATGGTATTCATGCATTTATATATTGCCAAAGAGCAGTAATAATCCTAATTTATGTATTTATAACTCGATTATAGCTCATCTCAATACACATTTCTCAGTCCTTGGAACTCTCCTCATACAACTTGCCCATAATTTTCCTGGACTACTTGGTAAAACCTTGATGAGGTTATTTTAAAGAGATATTTTAATCACAGAAAAAATACAAGATCTGTTTTCTGTGCCTAGCCATGGATCTTCAGGAGAAGAGCAATACATTACAAATGCTTGACAACTGAATGCAAACATGAAGTCTGCATGATTCCATTATAAATCAGTTGAAATTAAATATAAGCTATGACTCTTGATTCAGCCAGTAGGAGGAAAAAAAATTAGAAAAAAAAAAAAAAAGGAAACTAGCAAACTGAAATCATGTGGCTTGTATAAAGAATACATTATGGTTTAAATTTGGCAATTCATTATACTGTGGCCTGAGGGAATAGACTCTTTGGTTCTGGTATACAGCAAATCCTCTGTCTGCAAACACAGGACTGACCTGAGGTGAGAGGCCATTGCCAATGGCAGGGTTCATGGGATTGGAGGGCCCGGACGGAGGCACAAAGCTGTCTGTATAGCTGGAAAATCCATGCCTGGTGCTGGGGAGGCAATAGGCAGAGCTGCTCTCTGGGTTCGAAGGGAGGCTGCTTTGGTGTACAGTGCTTGGAGGGAGAGGCTGAGGTCTATGGACGGTACTGCTTGGATCGGACACGGCTGCAAGCACAAGAAACATGTTGATATGTTTTCCTCCTTTATTTCTGGCATAATAAGTTCATTATGTGAAGCTCAGCTTAAGAGAACTGCATCAAAACCTGCATCTAAATACTGGTTAAGTAGAAAAGTAAATCTATAATATTGCTGGATATTTAACTGGCCTGTGAGTTTACACAAAAATTCTTAAACAGACCGTAAATATCATAACAGACAAGCGGTTTTCAGACAACCCTTAGTGAACACATGTTGTTAGCAAATTTTTTTTATTTATGTCTATATATATAAATAAAGGAAAATATTTATTTACTTATAAGACTGGTAAAAAGCTTTCCCCTCCTGGCCACAGCTCAGAAATCCCACCATGGTTTGTATCAAGCAATGGATGAGAGAAACCCTGAGCTTTGAAAAATTCCCTCAATTAAAACATCCACTAAGAGTTAGGATCCAAATGTCAAGGAGGAAACAAGAAAAGCACAGTCACTTATTTTATAAAACTTCACCCATGAAGTTTTTATTTAATAGTAAAATCTAACATAGCCTAGATTTGAGGGTCTATTCCCTCCCTCCAATTCCATCAAAATTCACAGAATTTCTGATAATGTTTAGACAAATTTTTATCCTACTGAGACTGGCTACTGTCTGACATGCAAGAAGGTAGTCTGAATAGCTGCTTTTCCCACCACCAGAGTATTTAGAGAAGTTTCCAATGCTCCATCACTGATAGTCACAACAAGGACAGAGTGCACCTGGCTCCTTCTACGCCAGGCTGGGCAGAGAAGCAGGTCAATGCAGTGGCAGGACAGGCATGAGTGTACATCACTCTACCAAAGCTGCACATCTGCTGGGCAGGAGGTTATTTCTCTAGAGAACCACCCTTTCTTGCAGCAAAACAAATCTGAGTTCTTACATGCTTAAAACAAGCAGGCTTTTAGGGTCCTCCCTGAGTCAGTCCCTAAATTAACTAACACATCAGAAAATATTCTACAATGGATGAGCACAGGAGAGCCCCCAATAACACTATTTTAACCAAGTACCTGTGGGCTACTGTACCTTGAGGTATGGAGGTGGGTTGGTAGGAGGGCTCAGAGAGCTGGTACGTCGGCAGAGTTGGCATGGCACTGGGTGGGAACCCTCCAGGGATCAGATGGTTGAAAGCCATCAGTTGGTTGGCTCCTGCCTGTTTCCTCCATCTGGCACGACGATTACTAAACCAGACCTGCAAACATTTTAAATATGAACATTTGATTTTTGCACATTTAATACAGATGCATCAGAAATAATGGCATTGTGTTTCAAACACACTCTTAAGGTGAGAAATGCAGAAGATGTACACTGAACTCAACGCCCTTAGACAAGAAAGGTGCCATTGGCACACACTTCCAGGGTCCAACAGATGTAACACAGAAATTCTGATCTCTGGTTTCCTCTCAAATGCAGGCTCTCCTGAGAAAAAAGCTGGTACTCTTTCAAACTTTAGTGTTTTTAATCACTATCATTAATGTGCCAGATTTAATGAGAAAGGGGAAACCTCTCCATTTAATTGAAGTGCCAGTCAAAGCTATTTAGTCTGTACTGTATTGTCTTTCTATTTAATTTGCTGACAAGTTAGTGACATCACTTAATGCACTGTTAGAAGGTGCGTGTACTTACATATTGGGATACTCTACTGCCCTAATGACCAACAGAACTTTAGGCTTTTAATTAGAAAAATACAAGCCCCATGTACAAAATACACAAGCAAGTTTTCCCTCCCAGCAAGTTTTCATGTGTTCACATATGTACAAAACATCTCTTAATAAACTTACAACAGTAGGTCAGAACTTCAGTACTAGATTAGCATTTCAGAACCGCTTTGAAATCCGTTCCCAGGACAGCACACCAGCCAGATGGGGTTTGGATTTGTGGGACATTTCAACTATAAATCTGCTTTTCCTCACATCATTCTCAGTTCATATTTTAAGTTTTCCAAGTCTTGGATGGTTCTTACTACCTCCAAGATAGGAAGAGGCAAGACGTCACAAATGCAGACATAACAGGAGTTGCAAAACACATTTGTTATTTTTGATATTATAGCAATTCTACACATCACAAACTGGAAGGACAAGAAGTCAGTGCGGGGGTGCCTGAAGCAGAATGCAGACAGCTCGTTGTTGCAGGGTCAGAACAGGATCCTGATAGTTCTGAGGTCCATGGTGGGGCACTGAGGGAAAGAATGATTGTTTAAGGTAACAGAGACTGCAGACGTTTGTAAACAAGCATCCAGTTGCTCACAATCCTACACCCTGAAGCAGCTGCAGTGCTCATCTATAGATACAATCAGATAAGACCTCAACTGAGTGTTAACATCTGATAAAGTAGATCCACACAGCCTGTAAGGCAGCCTGGCCTGAAAGCCACTGAGGCATGTTAGCTGATGAGCCACACAGAGATGTATTTGTATAAGAAAGATGAGGCTCGGATCTGTCACCCTTCCTACAAGCAGCCCTTGCTGGCTTATGAATCAGGCATCACAGACCGGGATTCTAAGCATAACACCATTTACAAACCATGAGCGGCCCTCACATAAGAGGGTAACAACATTTTGGACTCCTCTCCTTGCTATTTCATGACAGGAGTGGTGGGACTCACCGGGCCATCTGGTTTCTGACATAGGCCATCTGTCACCATGTAGCTTGTTCTGACTTCATCCTCTTTTCAGAATGAGATGCTCAGTTCACACAGCTGCCTCCTCCTTTGGCCACAACGTCTACTCCTCAATTATACACTCCTACTCTGGTTAAAGATATAGGACAGAGGAATAGGTGGAGCTTCTGTTCTATGTCACAAATCCCTCTCTTGTTTTTTTGCTGTACATATCAACCCCCCTCTGTCTCCACATGAACCATTTCTGAAAGCAGCTGGCAGGAACAAGGCACCGGGGTTGAGACGCAAAAACTGCAAAGAGCAGTAGTTGAGGATGGATCTAGATTCAGCCAGTGGAGCAAGGAAAGGACTTTGCTAACGATCCAAGGAACACTTAGGAAGGATAAAGAAGGTCAAAGAGTGATCAGGGAACAGCAAACACTTGTTGTAATTATCTGAGCCAGGTCATTAACTACAGCTTTTTTCCTTGACACTCTCTCTCCTTCAGGTCAAGAGGGTTATCTGATGATCTCCAAATGCTTTGGGAACACGAACTGAACTACACTATGTGGATGGACATTTTCACTCAGGAAAATGAGGTAACAAGATTTTGTTTCCTCTACAGGTAAACATTTGCCTTCAAACTCCAGATCTTTATTAAAATGAGTCGGATCCCAAACTTTAATTCAGTAGCGAGCAATTTACAGTTTAATAAAAGTTTTATATTTTTATTTACAGACAGATTTTTGGCTCATTTTATAGACTTGCATTTTTTCCAGAACTGCAGCTACATATTCGACATCCCTGAAAGGGACACGCTCAATGGTATCAAAAAGTCTGCAGCAGCCACACAATGAACATCCTTGTGCAGAGCTTTGTTGCCACCTGGAGCCCCATCAGATTAAGTGGGACTCTGCAGGGTGCAGAAACCTGCCTGGGCTGTGCAGAACAAGGCTGTGTATTGCCACCTCAGTTCTATGTGATTGGGACATACTAAATGAGTGCTACTTGATGGGCATCCATGTCACCTGGCACCGGCACAGTCCTCTGGCACTGGCCTCTTGCTTTCCCTGGGTGACAGGAAGGCAGATGGCACCTGACTAGCACCAGAGTTAGTCCAAAATTAACTCATCAAACCCCTTGAACAAATTCAAAACTGCAGAGGAAGTCTTAGTGCCACTAATACCACATAAGCTCATCACTATAGAATGGTAGAGGCACATAGGAAAACAAAACTTAAAAGCCACCAAATCAAGAAAAAGTTACTGAAAGCTAAATAACTCAAACTTAAATATTTTATTTACAGTTTATGTAATGCTTATTAAAATTAGCCAAATCCCAAGCTTTATTCAGAAGCAGTTATATGCTATGTTAACTTAAATTATTGGGATTTTTTAATCATAGTTTTTCCGTTAGACTACAGTCAGCTGCCTTGATTTATTCTGAAGAGTCCAGCATATTTTTCATTTTTAAAATTCTCACGTATCATGAAAAATCTGTGTACACTACTACCACTAAAGAAATCTTGAAAAACTTTGCTAATCTCAAGTCAAGACTTAAAAATAAATCCAGTCACCACAAGCCAATGTGTCTGCTTAGAAACATATTGTAAACACCTGGGGAAATATTTTCTTTTGTTTGTACATTTCCAACATGATTTAAATACAATGTCTCCTTATGTGCAACAGATTGCAACTTCCACCAACATGACAAAATCTTCACCTTATGAGTGGCCTTTTCAAATCTAGCAGGTTCCCATAGCATATTCCTGTTCTCCCCCAACCTCCTTTTGAGAGGCACACAATCATCACCTGGATGCAAGGATGCTTCGAGTAAAAAGCAGCCCCTGGAGAAGATCCCAAGTGTCATCCTGTGAGAAAGTGCCCCCCTGCAGTGGGCACAACAGAAATCAAACTCTAAACTATCTAAACATGGGCAGAGGAAACATGACTTGGCTGAGGGACCCAAGCATTCAAAAACTATGTCTGCACAGAAGCCAAGTCACACTCATTTCAGTGAGGCTTGGACTCCTTGGTTCCTATGTCACTTTCAAAGACGGAATGCAAATTATCCAGATGATTTCAAAACAAAATTGGAACCCAGTGTCTGGCCAAAATTTATATCTTGAAAACAGAACTGAAGAAGATTAAATATAGAACAAAAGGAAGGGAAAGTAGCCCTTTAAGTACTGAAGGCTCCAGTTTTTCAAGCACCTGGGACCGGACTGACCAAAGAAGAAATCACTCCGAGACAGAACATAAAAATTCTATTTTGCACCAACGTAGAATGGATAAGGCCAACTAATAGGTTTCTTCCATCTCTATTTCCTGATATTTAGATCCTGCCTCTTATTATCATTTTTTCTTAAAGTAGTTTGCAAATGATCATGCCAATATCTTATTTTGTTGATCTCAACAGGATATTCTTTAGAAGATGCATTTATTCACTTGGGAACACACGAGTGTAATTAGCCTTGACATTTCGACAGTCTGATCGTAAACACAGAGTGTTCTATGTGCTTTTAAGGCAAAAAGATCTCTGATTCAACAGGGCAAAACATTCAAGATGTGAATGTTGCAAAAAACCCGTGGATATTTTGTTTTACAAAGTCCTGACCATTGCAAGCACAAGTGCCAGAAACTCACAAAGTCAAAAGACTGATGTATTGTTAACGGCACTTCTAATTTTAGATGGATTTTAGATGGGGGGAGGGAGGGGTTGGTTTGGTTTTTCCTCATGATATTTTTCATGGTAACTGCCTCCCCCACCCTACTATTCTCCACCTCTCCCTTCCCACTAAATTCACATGTTCCAAACAAAGTCTGACCATCCTGGAAGCGGGAGTCCTTGGTGGATGTTCCACCAGGGAAAGAATGTGGGCTCTGCCAGAAGCAGCAGGGGTGCCTTGGGAAGAAGGGAGGCTGAAGAAGTAAACTGCAAACAAAGCTGAGCTGCACCAGCCCAGGCAGAGTCGACTCTGTTACCTTTGCAAAACACGGCAGTGTGACTTCTGCAGACACCGTCAGGGTCTGCTCCTGCAGTCCCTACGGATGCCAGACCTCGCTTACTTCAGCAGCCTTTCGAGGGTGTGCACAGGAAGTAAGTTTTTTATCCTCACTTTTCTTTTTTCTTTTCGCAGTAGGGTGAGTTTCCATTTTGGCTCACCATGGTATCAGCATGATAAGCTGCAGGGAGAGCACTGCCAGGGACCAGTCATAGGATGGAGAAAGAGTAGAAACAGAATTGCTTTTCAGCACAACTAGTTGAAAAATCAGCTTGACTCTGACATCTGCACACCTCCAGCCTCACAGGAATAAGGTCCACTGTGTACAGATGCACACCATGTTCCCTCACAGCATCCCAAAGCTGTGCCCAAAGTCTGCTGGGAGCATCCTGCCATGGCCACCAGTGGGAACATCACAAGGCTGAAGGTTCCCTGCCTGCTGAAGGCTGCTCTTTATGGGTATGGAAAGTGATGCTGTTTAAGGTGCTAGGAGTTATCAATATGTTGGAAACCAGAGTTCTTTGAAAACATACTGGGGTGGGAAGGAGGGAATAAAAGGAAAAAACATACCAAATAAAGACCAAAACCAGGAAAAAAAAAACAAAAAAGAAACCCCAAAAGCAAAGAAAGTCAAAACCCAACACACCACACACAAAATAAAACAAAAAACAACACAGACCAAAAAGCCACTAAACTGTGCCAAAGGGAATAGGGACTTGCAACCACCTCCCAGTGTGATCCAACATACTCAGATCTCTTAGGTTTCTTTGAGAAGACTGACTCAGTCCTACAGAATACTTCTTAAAAACTGCAGCTGAATAGCTCTGAAAATTATTGAGTAATAAGCAAATTGAACTGTGTATTTATAAGTTAAAGTGACACTAATTAGAGCCCTTAGGCAGCAGGGACCAGAAAGAGACAATCAAAATCACATCCCTCTTTTCCTTTATATTTAAAAATGTCCTCTTGGGCCTGCATATGAATGCAGTTGGTTAATTTACTCAAAAGAATTTCCCCTTTACAGGACAGGGGGGACCTTCAATTACAGGGTTATCTACTGCAAGGACGCACACAGCATTTTCTTTCTTTAGCCTTTTTATGATGCAAGAGGGTTAGTCTCAAGAAAAGGCAGGAGAAATTCTCCATAAACCACATCAGGAATAACTGTAAAGACCTGCTGAAAGGTCTTAAATGTTCTTGAATCCATCCTACATTCCTTTGTCCCATCTTCCCATAGAACTGGGTAGTTCAGTGTACAGGCTCAAACCATTTCAGAGTAGCTAACAGCAAGCTAAGACTTTTTTTTGGCACGGAGTCCCCCTCCCGAGTGATTTCTCAGGGAGTGCTTTTCACTGTTTTCTACTGAGAAAAGATTATTAAAGCTGAGAAATTGGACTTCAGAGCCTCTAAACCTTACTACTAGCTCAAGGGTCATAATTTCTTCTCACGCCTTTCCCCTCGCTGCTCTCCAGACTCTTTCCCTCACTGTACAACAGTGAAACAAAGAAAATAATATGCAAGCACAATACTTAAAATATATTTCTTTAATAATTTTTCTTCTAGCTAATCAAGACTTCTGAGCTCTTGGGACTTGTTTGTTGAGGTTATAATAAGGTTTTTACAATAGCTTACAAACTGATTACAAGTTTGACATGGGAACATTCAATTCCATGCTGGTAGCCTGGAGAGATCTGCCTAAATTTTCAGACATGCTCTGTTGATAAACAATTTATTTTTTTTTTTAAGTTTTCAAGCAAATCAGTTTAAAACTGGGATTTGGCTGAGAAGAACCTCTTCAGGGTGGAAAACAGTCATGAAGCAGAATTCCTCCTGACTTGCCCTACTTTTTCACCATTATTCATGGACAAAAGAGTCCAAACAAATCTTTCCCATTGCGTTTGGGAGTTAAACAGGAAGGCCATGTGCCAGCTGCTTCTCACAGCAGGGCCTCCTGCCCCAAGGATCCACACAGCTGGGGCACTCCTTAACATGATCCAATATACAAGCTCATGCACCACATTTCTGGTAATTTGGGATGCCTGCCATCAACACACAGCCCCAAAAGATTTGCCTGCGTGGCCAGGCCCCATTGGCCAAGGTAGACTCCTGGCCAGCCACGGGACAAACCTGAACCTTATTTAAAAATCCTTTGCCAAAAGACTGACGTAAACACTCCCCACCATCAATCTGAAACAGGTCCCAAGCTGCTGCCAAAGCTTGCCCAGTTCATCCAGGTCTAAAAACAAGCCTGATGTTGGAATCAAAGGTGGCGAGAAAAGATACTACCCACTCCATTCCTTATGCACCATTTGTTACAGAAACCATAACTCACTGCTCTGGAGCTCAGAAAGAGCCTTTGATCTACATTGGAGAAAAATTCACTTTTCAAATTTGCCTTCAGATTGTCAGTAAAAACAGGCCACAGACCTTAAGGGCCTGCACTCCAACTTAAGGATGGTTTTAATGAGGTTTTAAACTGGACTGGTAAAGTACTGCAAGGTTGTAATTTTTACTCAAAATATGTAAATCTTTAACTTCACATTCCTAGAGTATTACTGTTTTTTTATTTTTAAATGAAAGGTCCTCCTTTGGAACTCTGCTTGTCTTTCTGAATTGTATCTGATAAATGCACAAGACCAAAGAACTCTCTCCTTCCTTCTGCACCTTATACGCAGAGAAGAGCAAGTGCCTTTGGAAGAGGCAGAAGAAGAGGTTGTCCTGGCTCCACATCACATTTAGGTTCAAACACTGGGGGGAAGGACTCAACAGTCTTTGAGTGGAATGGGGCTGTAGGAGGAATTGCAGCGAGCATTTTAACTCTTCATAACACCCAGTGCTGCAATACTTGCAATGATTATAATTACACATCTCTTGACTCTTACAAGGTGGAGTTTGTTGGAACACTTCTTTCCCCAAAAGCCTTTCCTGTCCCCATGATTAGGTACACAAATAACATTCACAGTGTAAAGTCTGTTTTCAGTTGCTTGTAGCTTTCAAAAAATTCCCCTTAGGGTCTGACATGTTCTAAGCTTGATCCCACACCAGAGGCAGGTTTTTTTCCCTACCTCCAAGCAACCGGGTTAGAAGCATGCATTTGGTTACCCTTCAGCAGTGGGAAAGTGAGAAAAAACATGGTTCAGTGGTTTAAGACTCTTCCTTTCACGAGACGGCCTCAGGGAACAGAAGGAAAGGGGAAGCATGGGGGTGGCAGGGTAGAGAAAACAAAACATGAGATGCAAGTGCTACACAGAGGGACTGAGGGAATAGCAAGACTGATCCAGTTGTAATCAACTAAATAACTACCTAGACAATATAAAACAACTCTACAAAATTGGACCTTACCCCTCCAAAGGAGAAAAGTAAATAAATTTCTGGGATTAGTCGGATTCAGGCTGCAAGAGCCAGCTCTTTCAGATGATGCTTTATTGGGAAGCAGTCAAAGAGATCTTTGTGTATATATCCATATAAAATTTGGTATCTCTGATCTCTGTCATACTGTTACCAAAAAAGAACTGTGACTAAGAAAGCTTGAATGCTGCTTCAGTATGGCTATCCAGCCCTCTCAGCCTCAAGTCTCTTAGGGTTATTTTCTTTTCACAGGTCGTCTTTTATTTCATGCATCATACGTGGCTATTTTAAGGGGCTATAGAGAGGTGCTGAATGCTGATAAGGCAAATCCTGTATCCCTTAATCCACTGCTAAATCACTCTGCCAGCCTTCAAGGGTACCAGACAGATGGAGTGCACTAGGAAACTGCCCACAGGCTGGTTACTTCAACCCCAGCTCATCTTTAATCCAGAAAGGTTTTGTTCTGGTATTTTAATCATTGATTGACTGGGAACTCTCTTCCATGCTGGGTTAGGTAAAATATCCATGTCAGAGGTACTGGGGAATTCGTAAGGCTGTAGATCATACGAGTGGTGTGAGACAGGATGCGTCTCGAGGGAACCAAGGAAGCCATGAGGAATGTAAAAAGTCACAGGGTTAAAGCCACATTAAGACAGCTGTTATGTTAATGAGAGTTCTGCTTTTCTTCTAGCTGTGGGTCATTGATTTAGAAAAACATGAACAAGGTCTTTTTCATTTTATCGTATTTTTCCACTGAAACTAACATAGACCAAAACATCTTATCCTAGATCCCACTCGTTTTGCTAACAACACTTGTGAGGCAAGTTATCTTTATTATGTTTGTGTGCAAATGATCCCTGGGGCTTGATTTGGTCTTACCTGGCCCAAGTCTATATATGAAGCTGTTTTGCAAGCATTTCACTTAGTAAACATGTTAAGAAACGAGTCATGCACCACTGAGTTTGCCTTCCAGACAAATTCATCCACACATCTGATTTTTTTCCCACAGTCATAACAAACACTTACAAGAAATGTGGTGTGAAGTCTTCTGCAAAAACATTTATCTGGTAAAACTCAAAAAGTCTGGACCTTTCAAGATTATGCTCAATAATACAGACATGCTGCCATAGGCGTGATTGTCTTTAAAAGTCAGAGGGGTGTTTTGTATTGCTTATTTCAGTTTGCACAGTCTGAATGCTTCAGGCTGAGTTTTGAAGGTCAAAACATAATAGTTTCACCAGAGAAACCAAATTCACCTGTATGTTAGACCACAAGTCACCACTAATTTCTCTTCCTTTGTTCGATCACAAGCTTCAACATTTGGCTTGTCACCCAACCACATATTTGCTTAGTAACACTTGCAACTCAGACTGATTTAAATGGGGTGTATTTTTCCCAACAACTTGTAGATGTCAAATGGTGAAAGAGCAACAGAAGATTCTGCCTGAAGTATTAAACTTTTTCACAGGATGTGTTTCTTTTATATGAAACAGGATAAATCCTAATCGAAATTTGAACTCTGGGGTGCAGTTTATTCCAAAATCATTTGGCTGCTATTTTCCTGGGTTTAGACAGCTAAAAATCCAGGTTCATGTTTTTTTAAAAAATTTAACTCAACTTCATGTTACAGCTCCAGTACATTAGCTTGTTTTAGACAATCCAGATCTCCATGAGGCTTTGAAGACTTAGTAGTTATTTGAGGGTTTATTTTCTTTTGAATTAAACTGACAGTGGGGATAAAAGAGATATTACAAAGTTTAAAGCAAGTCAACTTCAAAATCTAACCTAAAAGTGAACTGCAGATACTGCACCAGCCACCTTTCTCACTTGCATAGCTCTGTAGACACACTGTCCTTTAAAAAATGTTTTTCTCTCCTTTGCTAGTGCCTGGAAGATCCAGACAACAACAGATGAAATCAGTTAAGTAACCATAAACTGGCACAACAGCTGACCTGATTACATGCAGAGTTCTGTCAAATGTATAAAACAAACGAATGGGGATATCAGACCTTCTTCTTCTTCAAAGATTCAGTATTATAATCATAGTAGGTACGGAACAATTGATGGAGAAGATGCTAAAGGTTTTTTAAATCAGTTCTCTCAAACAGTTGCAAAAAACAATGTCCATGTACAGATGTAAAAACCCTACAGCTGTGACAGAGTAGGATCATGTAAGAATATAAAAGGACTCACATGCTAACATAAAAGGAAACTTCTTTCATCAGGCAGTTTGTAAATACATACCTGGACACGGGCCTCTGTGAGTTTGGCTCTTTGTGCAAGCTCTTCCCTAGTGTAAATGTCAGGGTAGTGTGTCCTCTCAAAGGCTCTTTCCAACTCTTCCAGTTGCTCTGCTGTGAAGGTTGTTCTGCTGCGACGCTGCTTTCTTTTTAAAGGCAAGTCTGGTTCAGAATCGATGTCAGAGCCTTCATCAGATTGAGGTGCTGATGCTCAAAAGAGAAAAACAAAAGACAAAAATTAGCTTTAGTTAAGGAGAAAGAACAGCAAAATACTGAATCAATCAATAACATCCTCTTACAGGGAGGTTGTCTTGGACCAAAGGCCCCTCACATGCCCTGAGTCAGGACTTGAACAAAGTCGACAAGAAACAAACCACATACAGCATAAGCACAACCCAGGAAGGGGCTACCAACTCTTGCAATCAGCAGTTTATGGAGAAATCAATATGGAAACTCTTTCTGGACTTCACAACCATGGAGATAGCGAGGTCACAGACAGGGCCAGCCAGATCCCAGCAGCATTGCTTGTCTCCCCTGGCAATCAAATGAACTGCAGCTACAGCTGAACCCAGAGCTATAACTGTGTAGGCAGCAAAGCCTCTTCCAGTACCCAACCACATTCACTTTCTCCAGCAAATGGTAATGAACAAAAAAAGTAGACTTTCAAAGTCAGTCTTCACTTGCATCAGCTGCTGTCCAGGCAACCAGCATTCGTTCTTGCCTGAGTCTTCAAGGGAAACCACCTAAAGAGGGCAGACACTCCCCAGTGATGCTGAAACTGCTTGTTCAATGGAAATACAAGTATTGCTGCTACTACTTCAACAATGTCAAAGAAATTATTTATATGGACATTGATTTAATATAATCCTTCTAATGTAATTTATTTGGAAGCAAACTGTTTCTCAAGCTCCAGCTAAAACCCCCCACTATGTTCATTTCTAGCTATCTTACATTTTCAATTTCTCTCAAGCTGTTTAAGCTAATAAATACACCTAATCTGTTTACTTAGAGCACGAGAAACACAGTGCTTTTTCAGACAATTCAGCTGAAAAGTTTATTAATTTCTGCACACCAAAAAATAGAACAATTACTGTTAGACCAGTGGCTCTTTTGTGAAAGATGTCTTCATTTTCCAGACAGCATCAATATCTTGAACCCAACATACACAGACATAAGGAGAAACTCCTGTGGGTCTCAGCATCAATATACTGAACAAACATCAACTCCCAGAGTTTCTTACTTGCAATGAAGGTTTGCCCCACGGAAGACTAAGAGGTTCTCATTCTTGAGAATATTGTTCTCCAGAACAAAGGAGAATCAGCACAAACATCCTATCCCAAACAGTTCAAGTTCAGTGCTTATTAAACAGGCAATCTAGAGTATCCCAAAACTAACATAACACGTTGTCTGAATTAGTGACAAATCCCAAATCTTCTCAGCCTGGGTCCCAAGTGACACCTGCTTTCCTCAACAACTGCCAAGTTACAACCCTCCAAGATGGCTCCATGCTGTCATTCAAGAACAAAAGAAACATAGGATATTTTAAATATAGTTCCCCAATACCACTCTCAGATACAAATCACGGACCTTAAGCAGAACAGCTCTTACTGCCCAGCTAGGCTGGTGGAGGAGAGCACACCAGCTACACCACCAGTGTATTCACTTTGGCTACTACTGCCCTTACCTGGTGTGGTGCGATTTGAAACAGAGCTCAGAAATGTTCCTTTTGGAGACAACTTCCTGAGAAAAGTTTTTGATTTGTCAATTTGCCTTTGATTGTGTACAATGAGTTTTAAAAAAAAAGAAAGCCATATCCCAAGATGTCAGGAACTCTTTCAATACTCTTTCAGACTCCACATGTATGTGTAGAACTTCAAACATCTACATACCTGCCTATAAAAGGCCAGCTTAAACTGTGCAACTTAAAGAGGATATTTATTGCTAAATTTCTGAAGTGAACTCCCTCACTAATTGAGTGGGAAGAATCAGGAGACACATCATTATCTTCTTAAAAATGTTTTATAAAGACTTAGCAAAATCTTGGGATGTTTCCCTACGCTCTCATTCCTTTCTGCAAGAGAATGCAGAACTGAAACCCTGACTTCATTTCATTTTCACTTTATATTTCATTAAGCAGTATATGAAAGGTACAAAGGTAAACCAATAAAAAACCTTTATAGTATCTAAGAACAATATGTGTAATCAAGTGCAAGAATTTAAAGAGAAAGTAATAAAATTAATGTAGAGAGAAAATGTATATCAACTGAAATTACTTTCATATCTATCGGCTTTCATTGGCATTACCATTTGCCAGGTCTGGCTGCTATGTGCAATTTTATTGAAAACATTGGCTTCTTTTGTCTTATTTGCCCTGTGATATTAAAGACAGACAAATGCAATCTCAAAGGATAGTTACCTGTCTGTACTACAAACTGTACTGTTTTTATTTCTTACAAAGTATTCTTAAATATTACTGTCAAGGAAGCTTTTATTCTAATTTTTTCCTATTAAAATATTGTTATTAGACTTTTGTATAGATGAGAAGTCAATCAGAGTACTGGCTAAACACAAAAACTGGATACACCTCAGCCTCTAGACAAGCAATATTTATTTTATATATGTTCAATAGCCACAGTACACTGCCCTCTCTTTAAGCAGTATCTCACTAACAGGTCTACTGACTTCCATGATACACAAAGATATTATTCAACGCAAGAAAGGCTGGTCAGGTTTTAGCTGGGTTATTTCTACATCCATCACCTCCACAAACACAAAACATGCATATCACTAACCTTTACATGTGTCCTAATGCTCCTAATTTTCCAACACCTCAAGTTATAAATAGAAGAGACACTCAGTGCCATGGGAGGTTCCCTGACTGGACTCCTTGGGATCACCGGAACCCCTCTTACTTATAAAGTGGGAGAGGCAGCCAACAGGACTACCAGTAGCTGAGTCATGAAGAGTAATTAAAAAAAGAACTACAGAATTAAAGAGAAATTATTTGTCCCTTAACTGCCCATGACCTATCTGGTGGCCTAAGGAAATGCTGCATGCTGATTATCACCACAAATGCATAACCCCACTGCCCAATGTCACAGGCATTTGGTCACCTGGAGCTCTGCAACCATCCCTTTTCCAAACACTGTAAATAGACACATTGGGGCAAAAACCAAGTAACAAAATGACACACAAGAGGTCATTCTGTGGGCTGTTCTTCCTCTCAGCAAGACATTTCATTTGAATAATTAAATAACAATAACATGACAACCATTTAAAGCCCATGCATTAGGGTTGCAGCACAGTGCACCTGACAGAGGCAGGCAGAGAGAAGTTATCATGGAGAGGTTATCATCCTGTGACCTGGGACAGCACTTCTCTGGCAGCTCTTCACGCATCGTGACATTTTTTTAATAACATATTACACAGCCTCTTCCTCCTAGTGTAACAGCCAGAATGAATTCTGCCTAGCCATGGATCTTGCTAAAATAAGGCCAGCGAAAAAAATTTAAAATAGAAAAGGCCAGGGAGGGTTCTGGTAGCAGTTTATTAGCTAGCTACCTTCCACACATCCATCTTCTCTATTCTTTACTTAAGCAAGATTCATTTCACAGGACCTACCCCTTGTGCCACCCCAGCTCTGGAGCTTATTGGGGTGTTCATTCTACCAGCCCTGGGGCTCCCTGGGGTGTTTATTCTGCCATCCCTTGGGCTCCCTGGGGTGTTCATTCTCCCAGCCCTGGGTCTCACAGGGGTGTTCATTCTGCCATCCTTGGGGCTCACCGGGGTGTTCATTCTCCCGGGCCTGGGGCTCACCGGGGCAGCAGTGGCTGCCAGTGCCCGTCTGATCCCCTCAGCCATCCAGGCTGAGACTAGGCAAGTGACCTCCTCGTGTTTGCTCGGGTGCAGGCGAGGGGAGTGCAGCAGGGCCGCCACCCCCACACAAACCCACAGCAAATGACAAATGACACTTTCTCTTTGTGATCTTTGGGATTTTTGTTGACTTATTTGGAGGCTTTTGTTGGGTCCTAAGAAATGGCCTGTGGCTGAGGCCTATTGGGCCGATTTCCACGCTCCATCTGTGGTATCCATCAGCGGGGCCTTGCCCGCATTCAGGGCTCTGACACCTGCCTGGCAGGATGCGGGAGGCACAAAGGCGGCTGCCGTGGAGGCGGGGGC
>VZTJ01000294.1:2905563-2925563 GCA_013397795.1 Orthonyx spaldingii
CGGCGGGCCGGGGGGCTGGGGAGGGCAGCCCGGGTGAAGGGGATGCACAGCAGGGGTTAATCCAGCTCCCCCTCCCCAAACCTCCGCACCTGGAGGCGTCCCTCCAACGCTGCCTCTCCCCACCAGAGGTGAGGGGCTCAAACACAGCCCTCCAACACACTGCGGGGGAATTAAGGAGGAAAGGGAGGGAGAGCAGTAGAACTGCCCCAGGATGGGGGTGTCAGAGGCACCCAAGGTGCTCCCCAAACACACCTCTGGTGCTGGCTCCCTGAGACAACCAGGAGCAGCAGTAGGTGGCCAGCAGGACATTCCTGCCTGGATCCTTGTTTGTGTTAGGGTAGGCTTTCAGCAGCTGCTTTTTAACAATCAACAGGATAGAAACACACTAAGCATCCTTTTCTTCCTTAAAATAAAGTCCACAGGAAAGTAAAACAACTTATTTCATGCTAACAGTGTCCCTCTCTCCTTCCCTCTCAGCAGTCCTGTTTAGGGGCAGGCTCTTATATCCATAGGAAATATAATGAAGAATCTAAAGCACTTCTCTCCCTTCCAGCACATCAACTCTTCATTTTTCTGTGTTTGCCTGGGGAAACATGACGCCAGGCTCCCCCCTCTCCTCCTCCTCTCTCCCTAAACCTCACTGTCACAGCAAGGAGCCATTAAAAAGAAAATACGCCCTGCCAAGTCTGTGCTAATCAAACCAGGACAAATAAACTCTGACACTCAACAACTCCCCAAGTGCCTGCAGCCCAGGGAGGAGACTACAGATTAGTTATGAATATGGCAGGCAGCAGGGGACGAGCTCAGGGGTCTGGAGTCACCCCTCAGCCACCTGTGAACTCCTAGGCACCACAACTGAATGCCGTGTTTATCTAAGATAAAGCACGCTTCAAAGAACAGAAGAGCACCCTTAAATTTTAGGTTCTGGCGCTCCCACCAAAGCACTTTTTGGCAAGGTTACTGAGACTCAGAGCTGCAATTTTATCCAATTCAACGTTCATTTTCTGTGCTTCAGCATCTGTGGGTAAGAGGAGAGAAGGAAGATTCGGTGTTTCCTATTTCACCCCAATTTCACCCTATTAAGTCCAAAACTTGTTATCAACAGGACTTCTCTTCTTTGAGAGGAAAAGCAAAATCAAATTTCAAGAAACAAAGAATGAAACAAGCAGCCACAAAAGATTTCTCAGATGGGTTATGATAAAACATGCTAATACTGTTACATGCTTATGAAAGTGAAAATTTAGGATCAGCAAATATGTAAAGCAATTCTCAATCTCACTAGAAACAGCAGAGTACCTAGTACAATGTGAAACACCCACAAGTAGTAGAATTGCTTTTAACCAGTTCTACTGGCATTTTGACTATGATATATCAAAGAAGGAGAAATGAAACCAAAAAGAAAGCCTCTGTTCCAGACAGGAATATCGCTCATCTAACAAGGATTAAGTCACACTTCAATTACTCCTTTGAAAACCACTGCTATTTGTAAAGGGCATGCTTACAAAAAAAAATTTTAAATGGCTTTTTTTTAACTCCACAGGCACTTTCAAAAAATCTACAGTGAGAGAATGTGAGAAACGTTGAGAAAATATGTTACTATTTAAGTAAACTCATTAATAAGAGCAATTAATCCATTGCTGGAATTGGAAAAGAGCAAGTCCGTATCCTGTGCACTCTAAGCTATAAAGTCAGCATGGAAAGGAAACAACCACCACAGCAGTGATAAAAGTGATCTTCTGGAGAGAAATGGAAGGTGTTTTTATTTTGTTTGGGCTGATTCACATAGAGAAATGTGCCTTGTACGGCAAAGTGAAAAGGAAAACAGTAGCTGCAGTAAAAGGAAATGGCCAACAGTGACTTTTATTTACAATTACCAAGAGACAGGCTATTATTGACCATATGTGCCACAATCGCCCTCCTTATCATGGGTTGGCCATCATGTCCACTGGGAGCTGTTAATGAACTGGGTAATTGAGCTGCTGACATGTGTTACCAAAACAAAACAATAGGAAGAAGAGACAAATGAACATTTTATTTGCCAATCAGAGTAGGTTCCGCTTTTCAGAGAACTGTGCCTAAGTAAGTGGCTGAATACATAAAACAGTGCATTGAAGGCAAGCAGATGCATGCACAATAATGGTTTAACTGACAGCCTATGGCCCATCTGTGCTTAACATTTTGTTAAAGAAATTACTTGACTTGCTAAAGAGACAAATCATACAGCTGCCCCAAGTGCTGCATTATAAGAGATAAATCATTAGCTAAACTGTTTCATGCTTAAAATGACAATGCATATTAACAGTTATGTAGGGACATTTTGTCAGCACAGCTTGATGCAGTTATAAGTAACAGAAAATGTGACAGCTCATAGCTATTCAATGATTTCAACTAGAAGAGAATGACAACACTGTGAAAACAATTTCACTGCACAAACAATAGACAATTCACTGGCTCTTATTTTTTAAAAATATATTTAATTATTTTTGTAATGATGAAATAATATGGAAAGGAAAAAAATGCCCAGTGTCTAACTGTTCTGCACCATTAATCTGCTAGCATGTACTTCATTCAAAACCACAGAGCATCAAAAAGGAACACATTCCATTTTAAATATCAAAGACTGCATCGGCAGAACTAAGAATAAATGGCTAATTCTCAACTGTGCATGAAAGGATAAAGAAATTCTAGAGTGAAAGGAAGGGAAAAGGAAACTGCAAATACAACTACAAAAATCTATTCTTATTCACCCACCTCCTTTGCCAAAAAGAGATTTGCTTTGTTGATACAAGTAACACAAAAGTACTTAACAGCTTTGCATGTGGGTCTGAGCCCAACTTTCACCACTGTAAATTTGCACACGGGGTTGTTATGATTATCATTATCACTACTATTATTATCATTATTACTATTGTTATTGCTGTTATTATTGTTGTTATTATTATTGCTGCTGTTATTATTTTACATTGAAAATGAAATATAAAGTAACTGCAGATAGCACCTGGATCCTATGGTCCGGGGAGTACACACACATGCATGTCTGTAGTCCAGGGAGTATGTCCAAGAGAGGGCAGAAAGGGAGACCCATCTCCTCAACCAGATTTACCTGAACAGTTGCACTATTCAACAAAAAAAATAGAAAATAAAGCCAAATAATAATGTGATTTGCTGAAAGTCATGTAGCCTCTGGGAGGTTTCCCTGTGGTTTCAGAAGCTGGTGTTCACATAAGGGTTAGCTCAGGTTTAATGACTAAAAAAAAATTAAATTGCTACAGTTTTCCCCACAAAGCCAAGATTGCCTCGCTGGCTGTGTAGAGTTTCCATTCGCTGGCCTCAAAAGACTATTCTGCTATTTCTACTGATGTAAGAGCAAAGCTGGACCCAGGCAAGCTTTGACCCTTGCTCTAACTCTCCCACCTTTCCCAGCAGATCCAGGGAGAGTGCAGCGAGAGGGAGCCGGCGCTGAGATAAGCGCTGCGGCACAGAGCGCGCACCCGGACCGCCACCGGGCTGGGGCTCAGCCCGCGCCGGACCCCCGAGCACAGCCCGGCCGCTCCAGGCAACTCTGCAAAAAGCGGCAAGAGGAGGCAAAAGCACAGCCCGTTGTTTTTTCACCGGGAGCTCACGAGTGCCCACGTCTGGGGGTTTTTCCAGCCCTTCTCACCGGGAGCATCCCTGGTAACGCTGAGAACGCGAGTACTGTATTTAACTAATGCAACACCTTGTCTTTTCACTTACAAACACTAAGGCATTTCAAGGAAAAGCTTCCAGAGGATTAAAAAAGAACTTTGTGTCCTAAATTTAAAAAAATGTGAAGGAAACTAAATACTCAAATCCAAATGAGGTTTTCTCCCAGAACACTTTAGGAATTTGATACTTTAGGTGATATTTTTATATAAGACAGGGAGACTTAAGAGAAAAGCAAAATCTCTCTTGCAGAAATCCCAGAACATATTAAGAAAGGATTGGTGTCATGTCTTCAAGCCTGTATCAGCTGATGGAAGAGCTGATTGGTAACCAATTAAGACTGAAACCATTGACTATCCTGGGAGATGGAATTTGTCAGCTGAGAAATTAAATAAAGCAAATGAAGGAGTCTCCAGACAAAGAATGAGACTGTATTAGTGAGTTAAAGCACTGCAAATAATTGAGTTGTCAGCAATCTCTCAATTGTATAAGGCAACGTGGATTTTTCAGAAGAAAAAAAAAAATCTGTAAATTGTATTTGCCTCAATCCTTTGCAGCAGCACCATGCAAACAGAACTCTTAAAGTTTTATGAGCTGATCAAACTACTGGGCACACCAAGATGGAAAAAGCTTACAAGCATTTTTCAACAACTGCTCTGCATTTCTTCACTGATTCCACTTGTCGTATTGTTAAAACATTTTTGATGAAAACAGAAACTGTACAGATGGCTGAAGTAAAAAAAAAATTGACAATATTTCATGTTTTAGTAAGCTTCCTCTTTCTCTCCATTAGTTCTAGCTCCTGAATTACTAACAGTCTTGATTCCAAACAAACACTGTCAGAGCACGCTCTTGTAGATAGCTTCATCTCCATGTCATGACTACAGTCCTCAAAGTCTCAGTGGGAAATCAAGTTTATCATCTCTTCTTAAGCTCACAGCTGCATCCAAACCACCCCTTGAGCCACTCTTACCCACTGCAGAGGTACACTGAGTTATATGAACATTTTTATTTATCACTTTCAGGACTTAGAATGGCCAAAATATTTCCAGACTTTTTTTTTTCTTAAACAGAATATTGGACTTTGTCATTGAATAAATTTCATTTCCTCTAGAAATCACTTAACTTTGCAGGAGACCTTTGTGAGAGAAAACTAAAAGTACTGACATTTTTTCTTCTGCTTTTCAGTTTTCATTCCATAAAAATAGCTTATATTTTTCATCAAATATTTTTCCTGTGATTGATTTTCCAAGACACTACCTACTCCTGCCAAATACTTCTTTTTCAGTCAAAGCTGTTAGTAACTCTAGGTCACTTCCATCACAACTACATAAGAATTGGGGTGCTGACCTCAAAATCCATCATCTTCTGTCATTAAAACTGGTCCTACTGGGTATTGAGCCCTCCAGTCCCACTGGTCAAAGACTGCCCCTGCCTTTATGGTTGTTCCAGTGTTTGGGATAAAAGGACCCTACAACGGAATAGCAGCAGGGTGCTCAGCACCTCTTTGTGTTACTTCCTGTGGGGTTTCTCATTCCAGCCCCTGCCTTGGGTGCCAGCATGGGGGGATGCAGGACTCTGTGCCCAAGACTGCCTGAAGCACACAATGCTATGTCATTCATTAGAGTGCCTGTGATGCTGTTACAATAATTACCTTGAGTCCACCCAAGAGCTGGTCACCTGCAGATGCTCCTTGTTCCTCACCCTGTGAGGTTTGCATGCCCATGAGCTCCTGACATCATCCTTTAATTACACTTCCCAGGGTCTGTCTCCTACCAGCCTCACAAAAGCTGTTGGAACTCAGAGATGTGACCTGACCATAGCACTGCCATAATACAGACACTAAACAAACATGAGAAAATAAAGCACAAACACAGTGCTCTGAGGACATGGACCCTGGCTTGCTAATAGTGAAGCAAGGTATACAGTTTGCTATCTATTCCAAAGAAACAGGGGGAGCTTAACCCCAAAGAAAACTCACAATTTTTCAGTCCAATAAAAAACCAGAACAAAACCACGCACCAGCTGACCTCAGAGCAGTCAATGAAAGGGAGTTGCAGCCAGCCCCACAGCACCTTTATAGCATGGAAAATGGGCCAGCTGGGAGTCACTCTGGATCCAGTCTCTACACCACAGACATATGTAATTCCCATACATTTGCTCTCATTTACTACTTGTTGACAGATGCTGATAAATGTTCTTGAAAACCTACGGGAACGATGGTTGCTGGTGAATGCCTAATGGTAGAGATGTCAAAAATTATTTGACTAAATAGACACATAATTAATATCACCAGCTTTGAAACCTTTACATATATTAACCAATTTATAACTGTCTCTCTGAATTATTAGCAGGCCTAAAAACTGAAAAAGTAACTCTGCACTAAATTTAGTGAGATAAACGCACTGGCTTCTCTTAGCTATTCACCATACACATACAGCAGAAGTGGCAGGATACCTGTTGATGAATCCTGTGGGCTTTGCTTGGACACTAACATTACAAAATACATTTTCACTCATTTCCTTTTTACCCCCTCCCACAGTGTCCCTACAACATAAGCACCCAGAATTTCAATGATTAAAGTGACGTGATTGTCTAAACAGAGAGTATTTAAGTGATATATATAAGGTACAAAGCCACACATACTTAAACTCATTTGCTCCTTGCCATTCCCAAAGTAAGAGACTGAAGAATCAAGTTCTGCATTCCCAGTATTAAATGCAAACCACATTATGTCAATGGTCTTTGGATCCAGCCTCTAGACTCAGATGTGGCCCTCACTCACCCCCAGGCATCAGGAATGTCCATACTCAGAAGACACAAGGTTTTAAATTTAGCTCCTTTTACCCAAACGGGGAACCCCATGAAATTGCCTGTGGGGTTTTTTGGAGCGTGAAGATGAGCTCATTTTTAGATGATCTCCCACACACTGAAAATCAATGGTTTCATTAAATCTGATGGTTTTACCCTCCGGAAATGGGGCAAATTCTCAAAGACAACAGTAAAAGTAGTCCCAAATCAGATTTCCAGTGTTTAAAATTAGGGGGGAAATTGCCAAAATGCAAACAGATGAATTCAGAAAAGTTAAAATGCATAGTTTCTTAGTTCCAATCTTTCATCTCTGTAAAATCAGCTATCTTAAACCGTTAGGCTGTAGGGTTGATAGAATCTATTTAAAGGTTCTCTCCATTTCTCCAGAGGTCCTCAACATTTCGGGGGAAGCAGAAGATCTGGCAGAAGCTTTATGTCAGCTATAAAAATCCTGGCTCCTGCTTCATCTTGCCTTCCAGTTCTCTGGCACCACTCAGACTCCTTTTTTTCTTCCACTTGTACACAACTAAGAGCACCACAGCCTGCAAAGACTCATACATGCGGTGCTGGATGCCCTGCAACGTCACAAGTGAAAGCCCAAACAGCTCCACCACAAAATATGCAACAAGAGAGCTTTCTTAGGTGGGAATAAAAGTAGTTCTCCTTGTTTCTAATTTCACCTGAAAACACCATAATATTCTAAAATGATCAAAAACAACAGGGCTTCTCAAAAGCAAACTCTCCAGAGTGCTTGGCATTCTCCTGCCATCATATGAAAACATAACAGGTCCTAAAATGGGAGCTTGAGTATCTCGTCTTGTAAATCCAGTCTGAAAGAAAAATACCTCCATGATGAGTACTGGAAGAACAGCAACCACTAACACACAGCCTGCCTTCCCTGCCTGTGCAAACAAGCAGCACATATTTTCCTGGGCTCTTCTAGGAAGCTTAGAAAAAGCAAGCATTCAAACTCAACTGAATTTCAGCAAAAATCATGTTCTTTCTTTCAATTTGACAGCAAATTTTTAAAATGCTAATTTTTTTCTTCAATTCATAGCCTATGGATTGTGAGATGTGATTCTCTGTCTGCTTTAGGTCAAACCCTGCTGAGAGCCACATCAAAGTGGTTAATACAGATTAGGAAGTCAAAACTTGGCCTGCAACCCAGCCGGACAGAGCCCGACGGAGGGGCCTGACAGATGCCCCAGATGCGTCCAGGGGGAGCCTGCCAGAGTGAACTCTGCACAATAGCAGAGAGACAGAAAAGAATAAAAGCTGCACGCTGCCAGCCAGCCTCCTGTGTTCGCAAAGGAAAACCGAGATCAACGGAGAAACCAGCTCTTGGCAGCTTTTCTAAGTGGCTTCCTTTTTATTGTTAGGCAAGCAGGACAGGGAGATCCAGGGTCCCAGATTTAACACTGTCCAAGGGGATCATAAACCACAGAAACAAATGCAAGAGGGTTACCTTGTGAGGGTAGTGGACTTTTTATCTTCATCTACTGCTGCACAAGTAGTCAGTGTTCCTCTGTCCCTGGTAGCACATAAATTTTGTGCTTTTGGGCTCACAGCAGAAGCCTAGAACTTTCATTGTCTCAATAGACATCAAAGGAGACAGGAATTCTGGAGGGGTTTTGCTGCTGTGACAGCTTGCCAACATCTGCTGCAGTTTGGGTACAAGTGAGCTGAGACCACTGCTCATCATAGAGCTCAAGAGGCTCCATCTCCACTTAAAAGTCTAAACATGTCTATGCACATTCATGTGCTGACATCATTAGGTCCTTTTCACAGAGAAGTCCCAAGATCTGTGTCGATGCAGCTCCCAGCACAGTGGCAGTCTGTGAGCAGGGTTCCTGTTTACCATAGCAATACAAACAACAACAAGTGGCTGAGTGACAGATGGCCTGGGAATATTTCTGATGTTTTCAGTGACAATTACCTATTCAGACACTCCAGTCAGACTTTCCAAATCACAGTCTAAGGGCAGTTGCCAAACAACGTTTTACAAACAAACTTTGACCCAGGCTGTGTTCTGATGAACACTCACTTAATTCTAACATATATGATCACATATAAATGGATTAACCAATATGTGCAGTGGATAACTTCAGAGTGAATGCTCAGATTGGGATCTTCAAAGAAGAGCTTGCATCTGTAATTAAAATTAAATAACACTCCTGCTGTTCTCCTCAGGTACCAGAATTTTTATTGCCAAAATCCTTGCTCTTTTTGAAACTCTCCTTCAACACGAAAATTATTTTGCAAAATTCAAACTTCCAGAAGTTGTTTTTTTTCCACTTGACTACTCAGGAAAAGAGTTTGCAAAAAGTCTTTCAATCCAAACAAAGTCTCATCCAAGCTTCCATGCTTTGTTTTGCATTTTTAATCTCCTATCACTTAAAATTATTCCTATACTGTTCTATATAAGGCAAAAAACCACTAGAAGTGCCGCTGAGATTTTTTTGATCAGGATCTAACCCAACAAACTTAATTACAACCAGGGTCTGTGTAAGGAAGGGTCTAGACCATCTTCTGTCCAACTTGCAGCAAGTGGGACATCATTGCCTGCCTTAGAACAGTAACACATTTAACTAGAAAGACAAAAATCAAGCATCTTTGCCTTCAGGAATGTTATTGCATTGGAGACTTCAATTTTCATTATAATCTGGGACCATCAAGGTTCGGTAGGAGG
Organism: Orthonyx spaldingii; assembly: GCA_013397795.1. Lineage (NCBI taxonomy): Eukaryota > Metazoa > Chordata > Aves > Passeriformes > Orthonychidae > Orthonyx > Orthonyx spaldingii. Next base: position 2,914,748 of record VZTJ01000294.1, read on the forward strand.
TTTGTGATCTTTCTTAGCAAACCTGGACTTCGTTTTGAATAAAAAATGGGCCTATTTATGGTTTTGCATCAAAGTCATGTGAAATGTCTGGTTTTGCATGGATTCAATTAGAGACAAGCCTAAGGCACAGAAAGTTCAGATCCTGATCAGGATCCAGACCCGCCCAAAGCTGAGGGACATTTAGACTGAGTGACTTGGTTCTTGTCCATCTCTGATTCCAGCATGAAAACCAGGTGGGACTCACTTTCAGCAAACCCCCGGTTCTCCCCAGATTTTTGCAGTTTTTCCAGCTTGGCATGTCAGCAGCAGCAGGAGGGTTCCTATGACTTCTGATGGGATCCAAAACCCATAAGACACTGTTTGAGTCCCTGCAAACCAAAACCGTGGCATCTTCCCAGCTCTCACAATTAAGCTTTAAGCCATAAGAAAAAAAAGCCAAATTAACAGCCCTATTGACAGTTTTATAGACCCCTGAGGGCTCTGCCTACATCCAAAGACAGTGGGGCTTTTCTAAATTAAAGTGAATTAGCAATCAAGTTCCTAAGAAGGATTCATTTAATAAATTAAAGGGCAGAATTCAAAACTATTTCAAAAGTAATCCCTTGGCCACAAATCATTCTCTGTACAGTGGAAAAATGGAACATTGTCATTCTGATGCTTGTCTTAATTTGCATTCAGTTGTTTTCCTCTTTTAAAGTAATTGTTTATTATTTTAGTGGGCACCATATTGTAGTAAAATAATGTTGCCATAAGCTTCATTAGGAACATGATAAACTCCTAATTCTGCCTGATAAATTCAAGTTCTTGTTTGGTTAATTTTTGCAACCAGAATTAGGGAGAAAGAATTAGAAGTGAATTTGATCCTGCTGAGCCACTGAAGGAACTAAGGTTCCCACAGTGCTCCTTAGCCTTCAAGTCCACCAACACACTGAACAAACTTTTGGCTTTGTGAATTCTGCACAGCACATGCAACACAGTCTCAGGAGTCTGTTCCCATGATGAAGCTCACATTTTTTTGCAGAACCCTGTCAGGACCAGGTCCTAGAAATAAAGTATTTTACAGAGTTTGAACTCTCAGTTTAGCAGTACAGATATTCTCACAAAGTTAAAGTCAACCCCACAAATTTCCTGAGCGCTTATATCAAACTCAATGCAGCTACCATTAAAAGTGACGAGTTACAGACTCCCAAAATGCCATTCCCTTTAATATGATTTCCTATGGTAACACACAATTCACTGGAAGGCCTTTGCACCTATTTAGGAACAAGCAGACTTTCAAATTAACTTCGGTGGAGCCATGACAGATTATACCAGCAAAGGTTCAGCTGCTCTGCCATTTGGGTATGTTTCCAATTGATGTCATTTCATGCTTTCAGACCATGGCAGCAACTTGGTGAGAAAGGGAATATTTGCCCTTCTCTTCATTTCACATTTCTCCTTCCAAGCTTTTTCCCCCGCCTTCCTGATTCTGTGCTGGCAGAAAAAAACCCCCAAAATCTAGTTAAAGTCTTTTGTGAAAAATGGAAATAGAGAAGGAATCATTTGTCTTCTAGAGGGAGAGGCATGTGGTCATGGCACTCACTCAGGATGCTTTAGAGTGGAGACCAACTGAAAAGTCTATGAGACCAGTAGCTCCTTCTCTATTTCCACTCTTCAAAAGGTCCAATGAGTGCTTGAAAAAAGACAGATCAAAACCCACACAAACAAAAACCCAACACACACCCCCAGACAAGCCCCAAGCATTTGAGTTTGACTCTCCCACACTTCAAATACCTAATAGAGGGTAGCTACACAGATGAAGTGGAGGAACTTGGAGGACCTAGGGACTTCTGGTTACAGCTTTTACAAACTCAGTGCCAGGGAAACACATTCCTTCCCTAATGCAGGGACATGCCCTGCTCACAGCAGACAGGACAGGCACTTTCTCCCCTGCTCCCAACCAGGAATTCCATCAGGAGTCAGGAAACTTCTCCTAGCAAATATGACGTGCTCCCAAAAAAGTCCGTTTTGTTCAACTACCAGGGTTCAACAGGAAAGGCATTTTGCCTAAAAGACATCGAAGTTTGACTATTACAGCTCAAGGGTTTTTCTTAAGACTTTCCTCATATATTTTACCAACACAAAATTCAGAAAGATTTACTGAAAGACTTAATTAAGAGGCTGGAACTCTTCTGCTATAACTGCACTGAAGAGCAGTAAACACATGACTGTTTTCCCGAGCATGCCAAGGCTTTCCATTATGCTGTTTTGTCTGGAGCTCAGGACTTTCTAGTACACAACGTATGCACTAAATGCACAATTTAGGTCTACAATATTCACACTATACAAGTAAAAGTCCAGCAGATAATCTCTTTTCTGTCACCTCTTGTCACACTGGTTCCCAGAAATACCCAGTTATCATTGCACATTATATTTTAATCGCCATTCAATGCAAACATAATGGGCTTTAGTGAACAGTCATATTTATTATTCCTACAACTATGCCCTTCTCTTCCCCTCCAAAGCATAACCAAAGTTGCACCGTTCAAACACATCTCTTTAGAAAGTCAGGCAAAGTGCCTCCTAAAGGCATCAGAATAACAGTTTTTAAAAGAACCGTATTCCATTTTTTCTTTTTTTTTTTGGCTTGTTTCAATGGGGAGCATCTTAGCGTGGAACTAAAATAAGTCAACACCACGAAGCACAAAAGATTGCAAGGATTTTCTGCAGCATGGGCTTGTCAAAGCAAGTAGGCAGCCTTTGTGTGCTCCGGCACAGCAGGAGCATTCCTCCAGGTCTGAGTGGCTGAGCGCCCCCGGCCACGGCTGCCCTGGGCGCCAGGGTTCCCACACCCAAGGCGGTGGGAAGAGGAGAAAGCAGAGCTGCAGAAGTAGCGTTGTAAATGGGATGAACTGGTCAACACGCTTCTTAGGAAATCCATGGCTTCCAGGAAGAATCACGTGGAAAGATTTACAATACCTCCACATCAAAGGGTTTGACATTGGCTATACTGGTCCTTTCAAAAGAAAGACATGTCTGTCCCCTATAGCATCAACTCTGACTCAGGCAAGAGTGCAAAGACATTGCTGAGAATCCTGCATGTCCATACAAAAGTATGTTTCAGCTTTGGATTTAAAAAAGAATTAAACAAAAAACACTACCAAGAGTAATTGAAATAAAATTCCTATTTTCCTTTGCTCCATTAAGAATGCTCAATTTAAGCCTTAATCTTGCAAAGTGTTCTGATAAATTGCCAAGTTTTCACAGTTAAAACTTCATATTTCTATTTTCCCTTTACACCTTGCGCCAAGGCAGCTTTAAGGATAACGCCTGTGTTAGGAGCATGAATGGATGACCCTCCCATACACACTGACCCAAAGATAAACTTTGACCTGATGTTTGCTAATAACACTTCTTCTTAAGAAGCCTTGTTTCTTTTATGAACTACTGCTTGACTCTAGGATCTAGAAGCTGACACACATTAATATACATCTCTGGGTGCCCTTTGACTTGGCCATCAAGACCCTTTGACCCCAGACTTGATTCCTAAACCCTGTCAATTGTTTGCAAGTGGAAAAAACTTATTTTCTAGTAATAATTAATTTTAGACATGTTTCATTAAGCATTTCTCGCCTCTTTTTAAGTTGTTGTTATTTGAATTTGAGTAGAATGGATGTTTACATCATTTCAGGGGTTTCCAGTTTAAAAAAAAACAACTAAGAATACTCCTTTAGAGTTTAATCTTTTGTTTCCAAGCTTTGTAAAACTCCCAGTAACACTCAACAGCTTTGACATCACAAAAAACCTCCCCATGAATGATAATGTATTCTAAAAAGCCTCCTTTCATGCACCACTTTTCAAATTTATCTGTGTATTTCTGCAGTCTCACAACTTTTTTCAGATCACTTTACAGCATTTTTCAGATGTAGTTCTGCAGCCATAAAAGCCAAAGGCAAAACTTCCATTGATTCCCATGGCAGCAAGGTCCTGCGTCTTGGATGAGGCACTCAGAACGACTTTCTAGCTAACATTTGGTGGGTTTAGACTTACTTCTTGGAAGAAGCTTCAGAGTCTACAGGAAAAAAAACAGATGCATTTATATTTACACCTATTCCTCCCCTCTGTGCCCTCTGTTCTTGCAGCCACACACACACTATGCACTGAAAGGAGACAGTGAGCACCCACCTCCAGTCCATCCCTGCCAGCACAGGCGTGCTGCCACTTCCTGGTACATTCCGAGTTGGAAATTTCTAGTTCCTGGAATCATGTTACATTATGGCAGGAATTGCTGCACTTCTGCCTGTTTTACATCAGCCCTGATAGACTGCACAAAGGGAAGGAACGCTTTCCACGACTTAGATGATGTATCAAGTGTATGTTGCACACACAGCATTACAGCACTCAGCATCTGGGAAGGAACACCAGCAAATAAAAGGCCTCCAGTCTCAAGGAGAAGCACTGGGACACAGCAAATGAGGAGTTTTAACAAAGCAAAACAACTACCCATTATTTTGTTTGGAAAATGCAGTACAGCCTCAGCAATTATGATGTTATATTCTAAGAGCTGGCTGTTTTCTTGCTAGGCAAAAATATTTCCCAAAAGTGCCAAGCAAAATGCAGTTTAAAATTAAGATTTGCATTTAAAAAGCAAAATCCATATAGCACAAAACAACACTCACTGAAGAAATCAAAGACCATGGACACATCAGGAACTTGCACCAACAAGGATAGACAAGCGCCAGTTTCATGGAAAAGACACTCAGGTTCTACCTTATGCTGCACAGGTAAATTAGACTTCAGTTTAGTTGAGTGGTGAAGTAGTCAGACAAGAAATGTTGTGCTTTCAAGCATCCCACTACCCCTGGAGGGATACATCCCAAGCACTCATCCCACATCTCAGGTCCCCTGGCTGACAATCAGGAGTGGCCCAGGGCAGTGTCCAGCTTCAACTCATGGACAGAGGGGCCTCGGTCACACACACAGCATCTAGGAAACTCTACCAGGCAAGCAGCAATAATCAAGAGTTGGGGTTTTTATTAAATCCTTATGCACATCTGAGAAGACCTAAAATGCTCTTTCCTGTTTCCAGAAGAGAACATACCCCAAACAATGTGGGGTTTCGAGTAGTATTTTCAGGGTTTGGGGCCTGACGGCTCCCTTGGATCAGGCAATTGGATAGATTTCTGTAGGAAAAAACCATGAGTAGAGACAACTGCAACAAAAAAACCTGACCTGTTCCAAGCAAAGTCCTGGCTGCAACATCTGTCCCACCAATGCATGCTGCAGCCAGGCCTCACTTGGTTTGAAACCAAAATCTGAGGAGGAAGCAAAGCAAAATGAGATTTGGGCAGATATCCCAACTCTCCAAGTTTCCACAGAACAGGGTATTCAAACCCCAAGTGTTTTGATGCATGTTCAGATAAGAGATAACACACGTCACGGGACTTCAGTGCTTTCTGTTTGCTTTTCTCAGCTCAGCTGACTCCATCCAGCCATCCTTCTTTTGCTCTGGTCACAACATGAAGGCTATTGCTTCCTTTTGCAGTCCTATGCTCCCAATTTTACCTCAGCAGAGCCTATTAAACTGGAATGCTATCCAGCGGGAGAGGGAACCACTCCTCTGGGACATGCACTGACCTTCCTTGCTCCAGGCAAATACAGCTACCCCATGGAGTGAGAACTCTCCATTTGCAGCAGAAGAGACAAGTTTAGATAATATTTGAAGCAGCTTAAAATCAAAGGAGAGAGATGATGAAAACAGCCCAGCTAGCCAACTACACCAAACAGGACTGCCACTGCCATGGATCCTGGTCCAAGTACAGCTAGAGATACAGGCAAGACAGCTTGCACCAGCTCCTTGTCGAAATCCTCTCTATTTTCAGCTGATGAGATCATACTTCGTCAGTCTTAATATATTCAGAGGGATCCTTATAGAGGCTTGTCCCTCCTGTAAGAAGAGAACCTTTTAAAACCAAATTTAATTTATGGCTTTGACTCCAACAGCCCTATGAAATAAAACCCTATGGATATCAGGAGGGATCCATACAAAACAAAGGTCATTGGTTCTGTACAGTTATTCCAGCTGGAATTCTTAGACAGTGAAGTGTTCACACAGTGCCATTTTGTCTATTACTATGTAACTTTGAGCAATGCTATGCCTAACATATACAGGAATTCCTCTTCTTTTCTGCTCCTAAAAAAGAAAATACAGTGGCCACTATAAAAGAAAAGATGATATTTCTTCTTGTATGATGGCAGAACCCTTCATACAAGCACAACCACACTGAATAGCCTTTTAGATTATTTGTTAGACTGAAGTTCAAAGGAGGGTGCAATGTAGCTATGAAAAAAAAATAGTCCCTCTGGTTAAAATTTAGCATGCAAGATCTCAACAAAAGTGACTTTTTTTTACTGTGCCAATGCTTTTGTTTTCTCAACAACAGCAACAAAAAATTATTTCTGCCTTCTCCTCCACAGTAAACCATTACCAGCTGTTGATGGAGTATTTTTTTAATATGCGTTAAGTCATATTGTATATTGTCCATTTCATGTGTGTAGAGCATTTTTTGCTACAAATTCTTTACCATGTTAAACCAAGCGTACCACCCAATCTTGCTACACAGTTTAGGGCTTGTTAACACAAGTGGGATCCCACCAAACAGGATCTTGCTGGAGACTGAAGTTACATTTACACAAAGGTGGTCGCAGTAGCACCCACAAACTGACGCAAACCTGTGCAGTAGATTTTGCCAGTACAAAGCAACAGTTATTCTTTCCAACTAAAATCCATTCATATTAAAAGCAGATCAAAAAAAAAAAAAAAAAAAATTAAAAAAAACCTGAAAAAAAATCAAAATCAAAAAAGCCCCTGCAAGATGCAAGCAGTTCAGTAATGTTGCAAAATTTCACTTATTTCAAGATGGTTCTTGCCACACACTTTTGCTAACGTCTTATTATACAATTCTCTGCATCATCTGGATCAAGGCCAGAGCACTTCTCTCATGTTGCAAATTCATTATTATTTCCTTGTTTCAAGAATTTGACAATTTAATGCAACTATGAAGATAAGTTCAGGAATATTTTCTTATGCTAGGACTTTAAAATATGCCTGTTTATGGGCACGTCCATTTGGGCAAATAAAATCATGTATTTGTTTTTCATGTGCAAATTCAGGCCAGTGGAAAATCAAGCCCCATGGGGACAATTTAACCAACAATACCAAAAAAATTGTGAGGCAAATGTGAAACTTTGTCCTTAATTTACCCTGTTAGGGCAAAATAAGGCAGGAATCTCATACCATGTGTGCTACATCGCCTAGGTAGAACAGCATATGCTAAGTAAGGAGAGTTGCAGTCTTGGCTCTTAATCTCATTGTTTATTGTGGTTTAAAGCCTGACCCTTAACATTATATGTGGTTTAAAACTATATTTGGAGGAAAGATCGAAACCGATGCTCCAAGGTCCGTAAATGTGTTTGTCTTTAAGGTTTGTTCCAGAGGAAACCATGCGTGTCTTAGCTCACTCCATATGCAAACCCTTACACGATTTTTAAACATGCTAATGCTCACATTCTGCATCTCAGGTTAATCGAGAAGGGTTTTTTGTTGGTTTTCTACTAGCAGCTTGCCTACAATCCACCAACCCACCACTCTTTATGTATATATGTTGAATAATTATGAAGCTGTGAGTATTTATCACCTTTTCTGAGCAGTAAGCAGAAAGAAATACAATACTATTACTTCCAGCTACTGGCTTTCCCAAGATAATTAGATAACACAGTGGACTGAAGCCTTGGTTAGCCCAATGCTGTTCAAGTTAAGTGATTGACATGCCTCTGTCTGGCTGCTCTATTAACTGTTTCATTTTGTTGCTATTTGCAGTTTGCTTGGCTAATACTTCGAACAAATACAGACTGTTTCTTTAGCCCCTTTTTTCTCTTTGACCTTCTCCTGCCCATTTTCTTTGAGTCACTTCAAACTGCCTTGAAAAGGCCTGTTGAATGTGCACAGTCCATCAGAGTCCCAGGTTCATCCCATTCCTTGCCCTGAATGCTTTACTTCAAAGATGGGCCGCATTCTTTAATTGCCCTTTGAATTAATATCAAAGGGTCACAATGCGAGTGCCAAAAGAGAAAGAGGCTTTAATGAAGCAAAGAGCTGCCATTCATTTGCAGATAAGCACGTTTTTATGCCTGACTGGTCACCATGGCTAAATGCTGGGTGAAGAGGAGGCAGGGCAGGCAGAGAGGCTTTTACTTAAGTGGTGATTAGTTCAAACAAACAAGAGTAAACAAATAAAAAACAACGCAAACATCCCCACAAGAGAAAATAAGTTAATATGGCTGAATGTGTTAAAAAAGCATCAACATCCCATTGTGTTCATAAGGCCCTTAACCCTTGGCAAAATGCTGGGGTCCAGCTCAGCCTCTGCTCCAGCCCCCTCACTCCCCTTACCTTCCACAAAAAACACTTCGGGGTTTAAACTTTCACCCTTAGACTCAGACCAAAGAAACAAATACTTTTAATACAGTTCTTTCCAGGATTATAAAGAAAAGGAATCGTCAAGCTAACTTTGCTTATTTTTTTCTGAGAAAAAACAAGTTCGGTAGTTTGCATTTTAGTGCCTAGGGAATAAAAAAACTTTACACTGAAATTATTATTGATTTACATTTTTCTAATGCATTCAGTACTGTGTTAAAATGTGTGGGTGTTTAGCTTTCTTAATTGCCTAAAGGTCTCTAATATTTTGTTTTAAATTTCAATACTTGGAGATTTTGTTAGATTGACTGGCTAGTTTTGATTATTTGAGACTCATGAAGCTGTGTTAGAAAAACTTACTCAACTTCTTAATCTTGCCTATGAAATCTTCTATTTCCTCTTTAAAATAGCAAGTATATAAAATTGAAATGAGAAGCTTCAACATGTAATATAATGTAATATACTTACAGCCACAATGCAAGTATACAGAAACAAGTTCCCAGGTGTCCTCTTTATAAATTCTGACTTATTATTTATAGACTCAGACTTCTCCTTACACAGAAATAATTTACTTAACAAATACAAGGTTGTTTTCTTGCAGAAGAATTATCCCCCCATGAAAGAGGATTAGCTATACTCATAACAGTGTAAAAGTTATGAGTACATTCACACAGGAATTGTGCTGGTATCTCCCATAACTAAGAAGGCTGTAGGACTACAAACAAACATGAAAAACACAGACCACGTTTTTAGCCCCACTTCTTCAAAAAGGTTTTCTCATTAATATTGCGTTCACTCGAGCCTAATTCTGTGTGCAACCTGTCACAAGACTTTCTCTCACCAACACTTCCTGGGATTTATTTTTTTACTCCTCTACTGCTACCCTACCCCTACCTTGCTTAGCAAGAGTCTTCATCACCCCAATCCCAGACCAGAATCTTTATTACTCACTAGAACGTGAAGAACTTTGACCTTAAACATCCAGCTGGAAACTCAGTACTGACTAACTCTGGAAAAGCATCCTGCGTTTGTGAAGTGGAGAGAAGCAGCACAGTAATGAAAAACATGCAACAGAAGAAAAGGTCTCAGCTGCAGAAGAGGGACAGAAGAGACTTGGAAGTTTCAGTGCCAGCACCAGCATGGTTAAATTGCCTTTTTTTTTTTTTTAAGAATATAAAGCCATATGTCGAGCAGCCTGCTAGAAAACTGCTCAACTGTATTGCATTAAATTAACGGTACTACTGAATTTTGGGTGGGTTTTTTTGAACTAGCCTGGTTTGCCATCCTGCTTTAACACTAGTCAAGACCCTCAAAACTCTGGATTAACTCTGAGATCTACTTCATTAAATGTCAAACACCACCACTGAAGCACTCCTCTAACACCTAATGCTCTTCTGTTTCAGAAGTGCTATATTTTCTAACACATTTTTCAAAAATATTAGCTAATTTATTTTCCCTAAATTTTCCATATTTCACATTATTAATTTCACTCTTCTTCATATATTTGCAGGCAGCTCTGTACATTAGGTTAGATTACACTATTATTAGCTGTCGATATAAAACATTCTGCCCCACTTGAATTCCTCATCTAGAAATCACAGCACAGCCTCGGAAGAGCACTGGAAGTTAAACTGCGTCACAGTACGCTTAGAAATAGTCATTTGTATGCCACCTCCACTCATGTAACAGGAATGTTCCCCAGATGCAGTGCACTTCAGAGCAAGGCTGTGGGGGCAGAGGGGACAGCAAGTTGAGCAGCATCCTGACACATGGCACAAGTTCAGGGTTGGAGATGGAAAAGTCGTTCCCAAGGGCTTGCTCCAGGCTGCTCCCAGCTCTGAACACACACCCAGCAGCCTCCCCCATGCCACCGCCTAACAAAAGGCCAGAGAAGCAGGTCCAGCCAGGTGCCACCAGGTTTGTTTTCTTCACAAGCCAAAGGTGAGGCTCAGATAGAGCCAGCAGGGACTCCTGAGGCTGGCACAGCCCCAACCTCACCACCAGCAGAGATCTCGCCCATGACAGACACCACGGTGCCACTACAGCAGCTGACACCTACATTTTGACCCCCATCAGGTCACAAGTAATGAGTCAAATCTATTCGCACACCAATTGTCACAATTATTACATTATTGAAACAAGCACCAAACGTGCAGACTGTCTCCTCTAGACTAGCAGTACAGTGGGGCTTGCAGTCTGTAGAGATCTTCGATACAAACTGCTCTTACTCGTTATACACAGTCTAGAAATACAGCAAAGTGTCACAATAACTCCTGACTATAATGTATAAATTGCACATGCAATACTAGGTGCAGAGTTACAGCACAGGTCTCCAACAAGGACACCTAAATTTTCCATTTG
>VZTJ01000294.1:2930563-2951928 GCA_013397795.1 Orthonyx spaldingii
ACACTCACAGAATGAGCCTACGTTACTGACCATTATTCCTTAAAATCTGCAATATTCCTTAACAATACATTCAGGAGACAGATATCAATAGCCACATACATCAAACTAAAGTGTGCTTTATCACCTTATTACAGAAGCTGTATGAAAAGTGACCAGAAATCTTTCAAATTTTCCCCAAAACATGTTATTGTTGATTCCATAACTTGTTTTATATTATTAAATAGAATGGCATTCTCTGTAAATGACAACTATTACCCCCAAAGAAAAATCAGAAAAATAACTTGACTTTACAGCACAAATAATCCAGTATCTGGCAGTACATCCTACATACCCTTGCTCAGGAAAAAGTTCTCAGTTATTCAAACTACAAAATGATCCATTAGCCAGGTTGAGATCCCTCTTACATTGCTGAAAATCAAGGAACTTCCACAAAGGAACCACTCTGATTTGATGCCAGGTCCAGGATCTGATCTAAAAACATATTCTATACTGTAGCACTATTTCCTGACACTTTATTGGAAAATCTACCTGAAAGTATAAATTTGTAATGCATCAGTCTATTATTTCTTGTTCCACAAGAGTCATTAAGTCAATATCTCAGATTATGTCAGTTTACTCTTTGTAACCTATCAAAACAAACACAAGGAGAATAAAAATTATTCTTTTACTAAAATTCAAATCAGGGGTACACAGCAACTACAGAAATATAGAGGAAAAAAGAGATAATGGTGGCTGGATCTATGTGTACTGAACCTGATGCTGAGCTCTTTACCCAGCTCTCTTCCCCATGCAATCAAGTGCAGAGACAGATAAATGCCCAAATGTCTCCTGAATATTTGTGTAACAGAAACTTGTCAGATAAATTTTCAGGGTTTTTTTTCATATTTTGATATCTGTAAAGACTCATTCTACAAGTGCCTGTGGCACTCCATGACTGATGAACATCAGATGAAAAATGGCAGCAAAATAAGAATCGCCCCTGGTCCTCAACTTTCCCCTATCTCAATCTCTAGCAACTAGATTGGTTTAAATTTGGAGAAGGAATAGGGTAAAAATAATACTCTGGATTTATCTGGAACTTTTCCACTAGAAAAATCAAGGGACATTTATTATTTTACAAAAACAAACACTTTGGAGATGAGAATACAGATATATTATCATGGTCAAAAATGTTACATTCAAATTGCAAGAATCTAAAATTGTTCCATGAAAGCGGGAACCAAATTCTTTCATTTGCCAAATTTGTTTTAAGGTCTGTACAGCTGATGCAAAACAAGGGCTATTATCCAATTCCCACTGATGGTCTAAGAATGTCAGCCCACAACAGAACCAAAATCCAAAATGCTCTTCTCTCCCTTACTTTTGAGAAACTAAAATCCTGTTGACAACACTCTACCAAATTCAAGTCTGGTGTCCCATTTTCAGCTTAAATCCTATTTATTCTTTCACCCTTTTCCCGAAATGAAAGATAAAATTCATTGTAAGTGATTGTTCATAGACTTGATTTTCAGGGAGTTAGATGGCATTGGGTTATGCTGAATGTAAAAAAACAAAAGATGATCATTTGAAGTATTGCACATTTGAAATTTACTATAAAGTATCATTGTTTGAAATGACCATTTTCCACAACTGCACATCTTTGTTCTGTGAAACACCCCTTTGCTTTGCTAAATGAAATTTTCTCAGTAGTTAAGCTGAATTCACCTGAAATCATTAATGCAGTGGGAACCCATCTTTTTTTCACTTAGAGAATTTTTCCTCAGAAGTTTTCCTCAATAGGTGTGCAAACCCTTATCCAGGAAACGTAAGCCAGTCAGTAGTAAGCTGGCTTTTCTGCTACCTTCCACTGATGGCTTCAAAGCAGCCCACAGACTCTGTCTAGATACGTCATGCAATGCGTTCCTAGCAAATATCACAACTGCAGCTGCTGTGGGTAGATCATTTATTTTGAACCTAACCCTCAGAGAAACCCCATTTCCTTCAAACAGCCTGACTGAAGCTAAGGATGCCTGCGCACGTATGGCAGGCTTGAGCCAAGAGACAGAGCATGCAAACAGAGATCTTCCACATCATCCCAAAGACTTATTTTCCATTCTTGCAGCCATCAACTCAAACACACCATGAAACAGTTACTGGAACACAGTGTTGCCAGCTTGTTCATAATTACTGGTTCTTCTTCCCTGCCTAATGCATAGCTAAAAGAATGAGGGCTGTCATGGAAAGGGACTCAAATTTTAAGTCTGGCAGAGCTGGATGATCATTATAGGAACACAGAGAAAGCACACAAAAACCCCACAGTCTCCTCTTTGCAGCACTGAAGTCCAAATCCAGGCTTGCACCACACACACTTTGAGAACAGCCTACCTGGCCCTTCCCTGAACCTCAGAAAAACTGCTACAAACTTCCTGAGAAAGGAGACCCAGCTGCCTGCCCCCACAGCTTTGCTTGGCCCCTGGGTCTGTGGCAGCACGAGTGGCACTCATTGATGTTCACACCCTGCTCAGAGCCACGGGCTGGCAGAGGGGTTACCCACTCACCTGTACAAGCATTTCTCAAATATTAGAGACAAGATGCTGCACGATTTCTTTTGTTCCACCAACAGGTGCCTGGCCTTCTCTACCCCACTCCCCAGAAAGCAAATAGCCCTGTGTGCACCAGCAGGAGCATCAGCACAGTTTAGGGCTGCAGTACTGACTGCTCTACTTTGTGCTCCTGGGAACTCAGAAGAGCTGCTTTCTCCATCAGACATCCTCTGGTTTCTCTGCTGTGTCTCTAACAAAGACTGATGTGATATACACAGTCCACTGACACAGCCTCACAAGTAACACTAAAACTGCTGCTTGAACCCATTTTAAAATGAGATAAATGACTCTAGACTGCAGCATCTAACATCCTGTAAATAAATTCCTAAGCAAAAAAAAATTTTAAAATTCATAAAATGATGATATAAGGTCAAGTTGAAGAGATTTCTCTGGATGCTATTTGGAGTTTCTATTCCTGTCACAGAAGCATCCAACCCTGACACTCTGCATACATACTTGCATCATTAAGTTCAGTTGCTGTTTTAATGCACAGCAGTTATATCCTTGGACCACTTATATTAAAACACATTGGGGCCATTTTTCCACCTTAAAGGCAAATTACAGTGTATGAATAATGAGTATTTTTTTGGAGGCAGAGAAATAGATCATCTTCCCCCTCCATCTGGCACGGTGCCTTTCCAGCAAGGCAGAAGTGGAATTTGAGACCCCTTTATGAATAAGCAATAAAAGACTCATGAGATGGGATGGTTTAGTAACTTCCAAAAAGGCAAATCAACTGGAGACAGAGATAGTTGAGGCCAGGTACCTCAGTTTGCACATGATTTATTACCTCCCCTGCTACAGGAGGAGAGCTCCAGTTCCCAGCAAAACAGCTCTCCCCATCTTACCTCAAGAAGAACCTGTCAGGAAAGAAAGAGCCTAGCAAGTTTTCACTTTGGCCTTTGAAGCTTTTCCTTGGCTGACTGATGCTCGTCCATACATAACTGGAAGAAAAGACTTCCATTGTGCCGCTCTTTACACCAAGCGTATTATTCTCCAGACAAAAGCTTTCGAGTCTTAACTTTTAAACACACCTCTCTTTAGGGTGTACTCTTTCTAACCCATAAAATCTTTTTTTGTTCATTAAAAAAAAATATAGACAGCTTCCTCCCCCTCCGGCAATCTACTCTATTTGTTAGTTTTTTGCATTACTTTTTGTGAGGGGATATCCCATACACACAGCAGCTAGCAACAGAACAGCCAGCTCTCATTCCCAGAAATACAGTATTTTCCCTCAACACTGTCTCCAATGGCTTACCCAGCCCAGCTTTAAACATGAAATACAGCCATTGTAGGAACTCCCTGGTTTTAGACGAGACCTGGTGAATAATCACCCTACTGAAAACATCTCCAACATCTGGCAACTTGCTGCTATTTGCAGGGTCTGTGCACTGGGTCAGGCAGGGATGCAGGAGCAGGGCAGGGGGTTAAGCAATGAACATGCTCAGCACCTGCTTGCTCTCTGCCTGATTCTAATCAGTATTCTCCTCTCACACTCAGGAATGCTAGAATTCCTCAGTTTCCTCAGAAAAACTCAAAACTTTTTCTCCCACAAGGAAAGGAGGAGGAAAAAGAGAAAAAAATAAAGAGAGTGACAGAAACAAACCCTTTCTGTTTAGGGTCTGACCAAATTTCATTAAAGACAATGCAAGTCTTGCAATTAAATACAATAGGCCTTTTTTCAGATTTATGAGGAATCTCACATGCTTGACACTATTAATTAGAGGAATAAGTGGTATTAAAAAAGAAGAAAAACATACAAAACCAAACCTACTGTTTAAGAAATAGACTGCAACAATATTATTTTCCTTGAAATTTTAGAAATCAGTAAAAAAATATTTGTTTCACCAACTGTAGAAATCAAATCTTGCCTTACCGCAAGTTGTACTGCAGTTTTACATCTAAAAACTTTTTTTTTTTTAAGACCTGTTGACGAGTTTAAGCCAGTCTATCAACTTCAATTGGCTCCTCAGTTTTTTGGCTCATAACTTCATGTCCAAGTTGCTGGACTCCTTCTCTTTGTCAGGAAGAATGCTTATAAAATAAATTACAGATTTCATTTAATAGAAGTTTAAAATCAAACCAACATAGTTCATCTCTAGTCAGCCTGTGTAACACAAAATCCCACCACCAAGAAATGCATTCTCTTGCATAAAGATGAAAAGTTACATTTTTAAACTATAAATACTGACAATGCAAAACAAAAGAATGTTTAAAGCATGATTTTTGTCTCCTTTTCCTACTCAGTACATATTTCTGTTTTAACAAGTATATTAGTAAAAAATAAATATAATTTTAAAAGGAAAAAATATGTTTTAAGCAGCTATCAAGGAAATATACATTTTTAGTGGATGCATCAGCAGTCGTAGAAGAGAAACCAGTGCAAGACCTGCACACCAAGTCACAACCACATAAATTTCAAGCATCGAATACTCTCTTAGAAGAAATGATTATTTGTATATATTATTGAATATATTTTTCACACCACATATTTGAGAGAATTGCAGGGTATTCATGGAAGACTCAGCAAAACCAGCAAAAAATATGCACCAATTACTGCTCCACTCCAGTAAATGCATTGTGGCTCAGAGCCTCACTGTAAATTGAGGCAACAGCTCTGGATTCATGAACTTAATCCCAGACCGCACTAGCTATTGATCTGCTTTAGCTTTAAAAAATAGCAATGAAACTATTAAAAGTGCAGAGTCTTTACCACTTCACCAAAGCACACCCGTGCTGCTCTGTGCCAGGGCTTGCAGCATCTGGTGAATTAAGTGGTCCATGCCATGGGCCAGAGGATACCCACTGACCCCTCCACAAACAACCCTTGGTGTTCCCCAACTCTGCAAACCCAAAAGTTGAAAGCCCAACTACTCTTCCATGGACAGGCTGAAATCCTATCTAGCCACAAAGCATTCATTCTAAAGTATCGTTCCATCTGGATTTGCAGTTTCAGCAGATGAACTATGACAGTTGAACCTATGGAACCCTTTTGATTCCTGGACACCAGACATTTGGAAATACCACTGAGGGAGGAAAATATCACTGGTTCCATTTCTTTAAAAAAAAAAAAAGGCAAAAGAAAATTCAAAAAACCCCACAAAGAGAAAAAAACACCACCACAAATACGAGAAAATTTAACAACACAGGAGGAGCAGAGACCAGTAACTTGCAAGGAGAAGCGAGAAGTCCTATCTCAGCTGGCTCCAGGCACAGACAATATAGAAAGTCACTGCAAGAAGTACAGAACAGAATGTACCAACCCCAATCAGTTCCTATTCAAACTAAAGCCAACTCCTCCAGCACCAATTTTGCCATAACCACTTTTTTTCTTATTTGTTTGTATTGAGGGGTATCACTTACTTATAAACATATTAGTCTCCAAGATCACTCCTTCCTACTCAAAAGGGGTGTTAAAAAAGATTCCTTAACCCCATTCAAAGACTCAGAACAACACTCACCACAGCCCAGTCAGAAGAAAGTTAAAGCCTATGGAAAGATGCCCTGGGCAGCCCCTTTTCCACAGCAGCAAACCAGCACCAGCTGTGCAAGGATGGGAGAAAGCCCTTTAGCCCCAACCACAGGGACCTGAGGCATCCACTCCTGCTGAACGTCACCAAGTGCAAAACGCTACCTACAAAGGACAACTGTGACCACACCGTCTCCACCTCGAGAACACAACAGTCCTGTGGAAGCTTTAAACCTCACAAAAAATGTAAAGAAATCACTTGCAAGACTCACAGAAGAAAGGGGCAGAGCAAGGAGTTTCCTGGGTTGGAAACAGGGCAGCCCCAGCTCCCACCTAGGCTGGGAGACAGCCCTGCACCCAGCCCTGAATTGCAAGGGCTCTGCTCCCTGCTTCACTCAGAGAAGCACAATGGGTCTTTCAACCAAAGGATCCGGCCCTGAAAAGGGGCCCAAGGCACCCTAAAGGCACGACACTCCACTGAAAGCCTGAGGTTAAAACAGGAGGAGAAACACAGAAGTGTCTCCAGAGGGATTCCCCCCTTGCCATCCTGGAGAACCCACCATTCCATAGGCCCTCCCTATGCTAACCAGGGGCCAAAAAATAAGCACCAGGTGGCCTATTTCTTTAATAGAGTAGTCACTTTTCTGCATGGTAGCACTCAAGATTAGGAACAGGTGAGTCCCTCCTACACTCTTTGATCACCTGGAGGATCTTTTTTTACCCGCCATAACACTTTTCTGGGGTGTTTAATTTTTTCTATTTATAACTACCATTATCAGGATTCAGATACTAGATATATTTAGGATTTTTTTAATATTCACTTTAAATTTCTGTCTCTGATTTACTCTTCCAGGGCTGACAAGTCTGTTCCTGATGTCAGATTAACAGAAATATTTATCTCCTCAATCATCCCTCCATCTTTTCAACTGCCAATACAGGAGAAACACAGTAACTTTGAATTCTGGTTCAAGCTCTTCCTTGGCCAAGTGACTTTCTTTACACCCATCATGGCATAGGGTTTGACAACCATTCGAAGTACATGGTGTCCTTCCAAAAATTAATTTGCTGTGTTGATTAGAATCAAAGGTTGAGGGCAGGAATGTTGTATGGGGAACAGAATGTGCCTCCCCTCCTGATACCCCTCAGCCAAAGAGGAGCCAGAAATCAGAGGGAGTGAGCAGCACTGCCTCCCACCCTGCCAGGACCGATGGAGCAGATTGGTTACAGAGTTCCTTAAAACAGAGAGCTGGGGGGTGGGGTGGTGTTGTATGCCTTTTTTTGCTAAATCATATGTTAGAAAAATTAAGTGCCATTCTCTAAAGCAGCTTTTTTTAATTTTCTCTGCTTGAAGCTTTTTAACTACGCTTACTGGCTGCGTCAGGTCTCCTCTTTACCAGCAAAAATAGATGTTTAGCACAATAGATGTTTAGCACTAGAAGGTCTTGCTAAGTCTGAGAAAGTGAAGGTATTCCCTCAATTTGGAATGTAATTAAACTTTCATACAGGGCCAAATTCAATGCTAAATAACCTGCACAGCCCTGCTGAGAGCACACAACTGTTCCGATGTAAATGCCAATACAGCTTGGTCCCAAGAAACTTTTAAAACATAGACAGAGACAGAAATAATAAAAAGATTAAAAATATGTCTGCTGTATGCAGCCATTTTGCATTTTCACCAGAACGTGTGAGCATCCTGAGACCCTGCAATGTTTCTGGCTGCTTCAGTCCCTGCCCCAGTACACATAACATGCAGCTCACGCCAGTCTCAGTGTTGTTCAGAAGAGGTGGACAAACTGTTAGTTTTAAGGGGTTTTAAAAAGGCAACACTGTATTTGTTGGAAAACAAGTTGGTGGGTACTAAAGCAACAGGGGTTTGTGTGGTTTTCTGTGTAGCTGCCAAATATTCGAGCATTTTTGCTTGAGCCTGTTGATTCAAAAGAGAGCAGGTCAAATCAACTGTGCTAAACCAGGGATGAACCCACAGGGCTTTTTCCTAACTGTGACATCAATTGTACAGTCTTCTAAATAGATTCCTAAATGTTTTCTTCTATTATTTTCCAGTTCCACAGACAAAGAACATAGTGAAGTCATAAACCACACAGGGAATAGCCACCGCATGCACCAAGAGAGGTGCACACGATGCCTTTCTCTGCACGGTGTGTTAAAATTCTACAGAAAACTTTTAGAGACTTCCATCTCTAACATCACACCACAAAGATTTGATGACTGCTCACTTAAACCATCACTCCTTAGCTAGTAGTTTTTTGGAAGTATCTCTTCTATGTAAATACTGATAATTTAATTCGGCTTTCACTCACACACCAGCATCAGTTCACCATCTGCAGTGGAGTTAAACTAAATTCATCTCTTGGTAAATGGAATTCCAGAGTTGTTTGGTTTTTTCTCCAAAATCTGTACTTTTCTGGATTTCATTGTGAAACAGTGTATTTCACTTTCCATTTTCTTAAGCTAAATATTTTCCACTTCCTTTTTTTCTGTTAAAACACCTTCTTTCTGAAAACAACTTATTTTTCCGTTCATGAAACCAGCAGAGTCCTGACTTCCAGCTAGTTCTGTGCAAGTTTTTTTCTCACCACTCAGCCTGACAGGAGGGGCTGGGTAGGTGTCAGAGTATTTACTGGGGCACAGATCCCCCCACCTCATTCTCTGACCCTTCAGCACTTCACACCAGATCAAACAGCCAGCCCTTAGGTCAAAATGGAAAGGAAGTCATGCCACACTATCTTCAGTAAAAACGGGTTTTCTGTGGAAGCATTCCCTGCTACTCTGCTAGCCTGGTTTCTATAAAGCCTGTCCATACTCATCTCCATCCTCTCTGGGACAGTTAAAAACAGAGATGGAAAGCAGTTTAAAGTACAATTTGGTTACACTCAGTATGGTTGGTGCTACTGCCTCACAGGGGGTAGGTGGGTTATTCATTGGTTACATTTTTAATAAAGTGCAGAGTAATTTTGCCAAAAGAGCTGTGTTTGCTATTCCTTTTTCTGGGCTAGGATGTGGAAGATTCCGATTGTATTGGCATGAACAGTCCTACTCATTTAATTAAGGTGAATAAGATTTGACAGGGGCTGAATAAGCTGCCTGCTTGCAGAAATGTCAGCCACAGATAGTTTATTCCTCATACTATTCAAACCACAGTGATCTATGTGAAAATAGATCTGATAAAGAAATTACTACATATTCATTTTTAGATCAGACATCCAACATGAGACATATCATAAATATAAAAATCCTTAAGACTGGTCCTTATATGGGTTTGTGCATGATATAAACATTGATCATGTTTGGCAGAAAGTCTACAACCAGGCAAATATCCATTAAAAAAAATCAAAAGGTAGCATGGATATCACGCTCACCACAGCTCTCCATGGAAATAAAAAAGTTGAGTTCACAGACTTTAAGAAAACTTGTATCTAAAATGCTTTCAAAGAGTGTTAGCTCTTACTCTGGGACAAAATGTCTCCTAAAGTAGCTGAGTACTTGCAAAGGATGCACAGACTGATATTTTAATCAGAGATAACCAGACAGAATGGAAACAGAGTGTATTTAAGGAAGGGAATGAAAAAAAAAAAAATGTTTTTCACAACAGCAGAGGAGATCTATACAGCCACCTAAAAATCAATGCAACACCAGGAGAGGTTTTCTGGCTTTACCAGGCTTCTTACTGCTGTTTGTGAAGCTAAATTTCTGTCTCCACTGGATGCAGTGGGACCTGAATCTAACACTCCCATACCTCACAATTCAGATGAAAACTCATATCATAATGACAAAACACATCCAGATTGCACAGCTTCTTCTACTGAGGATGTGGTGGGATATGTTTTACTATCTCTGAAATAGGTATTGCTCTCTGCCAGGCAACAAGGAACTGATTGTTCTCAAGGGCTCTTGCTTGTTTTTCCACGCAGCCCCGTCGATCCAACTTCCCCCTTTTTTTTGAGAAGGGACAGCACAACTCTCCTAGCTGAGGCAAGCAGGGTCCATAAAATCCAAACTGAAGAAAATGACCAAACAAATGTTGCAAGCTGGTTTGTGTCCCCTTTATTCTGAGAGCCCAGTCTGGAGAATGGGCTGGCTCCTCAAGCTCCCTTTCTTTTATTGGCAGCCCTGGACTATTTGTCTCCTGTGTGGCTTCGTATACAAAGACAACTTTTTTTTTCCCTTTAGCTACACTCATCAAAAAGATCACATGCAACAAAATTAGTTTTAGTAAAATTCAGTTCAATACATTGTATTTTACCTGCTACAATAGTAACATTTCAATGTACTGTATACTAAAAATAAAGTGAGTAAAACAAAATCAAATCCAGTAAAGCTAAAGAACAAGAACCCCACAAAACTGTATGAGCATACAGTGTTATACATTCAACAGACCATGCAAAATAAGGATTCCATTCAAATTTCACATCTCATTAAAGACAATTTGGCCATTAATCCATAGGGGTTTAGGAGCAAAGAAGGATTTTCCAAGACAGATAAACTGAAATGATCCTCCTTTGATCTCTGAGGTTAAGAATCAGCAACAATGGAAGATGAACAACAAGGGGCAGAACCACTGGCCTTTTTATGTGCCACAATGGCATCAGCAAACAACTACTTAATCAATATTTGGCCAGGGACACTGAAAACTTTCTTTTCAAATTTTAATTCCTAGTTGTAAAACAACTGTAGGGCAACCAGCAAGATAAGACATTAAACTGACTGCTTAATTGCCTTTTACTGTCTTACTACTTATATATGCACATTCTTAATAGTTCGTGAATCTTTATTTACTAGGATGAATAAATGACCTGTCAACAATTACATCAAACTCCCCTAACTAAATAATCTCAGCACATGACACACTTTAACTCTAATGTGTCCTCAGTGAGTTTTAATTTCATTACACTTCACTTTTTTTCTAGGCAGAGTGATTTAAACTGAATTAGTTTAACAGCATGGGGCAGGAGTACTCCAGGGCAAGTAAAGTAAAATGCCGCACTCACACTATGCTAAACAAGGTCTTGTGGTGAATTACATTACTGTACATCATTTTTATTAGCCAGAGAGGTCAGCATTCAGGGACCACTGGAAGTATCCTGCATTTTTATTTCTATATTTTGTTCTTTCTCTGACCACATGTGTTTGCTACATAGGATTTAAAGTGACATTTACACGGAGAAATTCACATTGACTGGCTTGCTCTGATTTATTGCTTTGTGTTTCACTCAATTTCTTCTTAAATTAACCAGAGAGCACTTTGTAGTTCTGCTTCATTTCCCAATGCAGTTTTATTACACAGCTCTGGGGACTCATGACAATTTATCACTATCAGCTTTATTGGCTTCCCTCTTCTAAACCCTGTTCCAACCCTTATCAATAAGTAAACCCAAACCAAACTAAACGTCCCCCAAAAAAGTGTTATATAAAAGTGTCATCTTCGACTGATACAACAGAGGATCACTACTCAAAATCAGACATGGGAAATTATTTGTTTTAAGGGTTTTATCGGCATTGGGTTTTACTTACAGCATAAATTGCTAATTAGCTTTTTATCTAATTAAAACCTCTGCCTGTCTGCTGATTCCATTGCTACCTCTGTGTAAACAGAGACACAAAGATCCTTGCCCTCAGTGAGAGTTTTGCCAGAGTTTCACTCGGGATTAGAGTCACACTCTTGTGCAGTGGGTACTTTCTACGAACAGAATAGAACAGATTTGGGCCCCATTCCTGCCTGCCCCAGCCCACGTGAGCAGCGTTACACACATGAATAGGCCCTTTGAGTGGGACTCCTCGCGTCTGCAGGACTGAGCTCTGATGCTCAGTCGAGTAAACCCCTCTTACATCCTAAACCTGAGGATTTTGTCCCAGAGCTGCTGTTGCTCAGCATATTGCAGAGCTGGCATCAAGAAAAGCCTGATATCTGTTGTGGTAAATTCCTACTGACATCACATATTCTGCGATCATAGGAGAATCTGGAAAGTCAAATATATAAATCACATTCACAGAGGAAGTCCTAGCCACACTGAAATCAACCAATGGTTTCTTGCCTCAGCCTTTCCAGAATGACACCCTGTAAGTCTAATAGATGAAGATTTTCAAAGCAAGCAAATAAGGTGCTAACTTGGGTACAAATTCAAGTTAAATCAGCTGCTATGTGTGAAGCAATCCTGACATTTGCTAAAATAACATTCAGCTTTGTTCTGGATACATGCAATTAGAAAAACTGGAAAGGATGCCCACAGCAATTCTGCTTGAATAAGCACTGACTCTTTTAAGTTGAAGAAAGTGTCCCTAAGATGGCAAAACATTCAAAGCCATTAATAAAATCATGATTTCAAGTAAAGGATATCATGTATATATGTATTACTTCAGAGAGTCGCTGCTAGATTAACACCCTTTCTTCCCACAACTGGAAATATTACTGGTGCTCTTGTCAGATGATTAGCCTGCAGTTAGTTTGACAATTAGCACTCTCCTCAAAATCCCCCACTTCAAGACAGGAGGGCATGGGCTGCCCCTGGCAGCTCTGGAAGAGCAAACTCCACTTTGAAGTCACCCTAAACTCAAACATTTAGCACCTTTCTAAAAATGCTCAGCATTCTGGGACATCACACTCTCAGTTGATGGTGAGGTCACTTGATGGTAAGGTCACTATTCATTGCTCAGGTCACCAGTTATTATTATTATTATTAGCTCAGAATAATGGTTTGGAAACAGAAGCCTGGCCCAGAGCCCCACAGTGATGATAGGTCAGGCAGAAGAAACAAAGTTGTGCTGGGTTTGCATGGAATCACCTTCACCAATTTGCACTTGTGCAACACCTGGCTTTTCTACCCAGGCCTGGACTCTCACTATCAAGATATGATGAAAGACAAGGGGAAAAAGAGAGGCAGAAGATACAGTTGGCACTATCTGCCTTGAGCCAAATTCTGGACTCACTAGGGAGTTTTTCTTAATTAAGCGCTATTTTCTTGTCAGCTCTGAGAGCTTCAGAAATGACACTGTTCAAGAGACACGAGTTGATTTCTCAGACCTGCTAGTGACCAAATATATAGACTACTGCATGAAATTTCAGGCTCAAGAAGATAATTGCCTGCAGCCACAGCCATCACATTTCATCTAATAAGTGAATCTTTACCATGAACACGGAGCAGGGGAACAAACTGTGCTTCTCAGCCCACAACAGCATTTCACACAGCACGTAAGTCCTGCTACCGCTGCGCCCTGGGACAGCATACTGGAGCAAAACCAGGACAAGCCCTGCATTAGAAAATCACAACCAAAATCTAACTCAGCATCAGCCTCATCCCATGCTCCAGCCCCTAACCCAACAGTCTAAGATATAGAAATGAATGACTCAAACTAATATCTGGTGCTTCCATGTTAATCTTCTCCCCTAATGAAGTGTCTTCATTAGTTTAGCAATTTAAAAATAATTGGCTGCATGATACTGACCAACCCTAATCAAAACATCTGCCAGCCCATCTAGCTCGAGCTACCCTTTAGATCATGTGCCACCACTTCAAAGCCTGTGCATCAAGTCAGTAATTGTAACATTGCATCTAAATATTTAAGCTAGGGGCTGGTAGTCGCGTGTCCCATTTACAGTCAGCATCTGTCCTCTAATTCCATTACAGTACAAAGCAAAAATGCTTCCCAAAACTCACAAACAGGAAAAGCATCACACAGCTAGAGAGGCAGCAGCAGCTTGAACTTTTGAGCTGCTGAGCAGGGCTTTTGTGCTAAGGTCCTTTTTTTTCCCTACCCCTTCAAACTCCCCACATACACACACTAAAATAGGGGTGGTGCTGAAATTGTATTAATGTGAGCCTCAGGCACACAGAAAAAAAGAAAAGAGGAAGGGGAGGGAGGGGGGGAAGGGTTTGGTCCAAGATGAAAGTAAGAAGAAAATAAAGGAGGCAATTTAGTCTGCTGTAGCCTGAATTGCTCTCAGTACAGCCAAGGGTAGAGGCTTGGGATGAGTAGGGCCCTTTTTGGACGGGTGCGCATGACTGGGGGAGGATCCGCCAGGACAGGGCCCGGGGGCCAATTCCGCTGGCTGGGAACAGAGGCCCCCTTTGAGGCCGGGTGGGGGGATCCCGGCCCCGGCCCCAGCCCGCTCCGCCGGGCCGGGGACCAGCTCTGCCCCATCGCTGCAGTGTTGAAAGCCACTGGTTCCTGCCAGAAAACAACAGCTATTTTATGAAGGGGGGAGTTATCGGATTAGTCAGCAAACCATAACTCCCACCAAAGGTACAAGCAACTCCCTCTTCTGTAGTGGTTATGCTAAAAATAAGCCCTGATGTGCCATATAAAGGCACAAAACTTTCTCATGTTCTTTATTTATGGCTTGTGCCTTTAAGAAAAAATTATCACGCATGCAAAAATACAGATATGCTATTATAGAGCTATCAGCCTCCTGATACACACTCTGACAATTTTTCTTTAAATATATACCCAGAATCAGGGTTGAGGGTGACACTGTAGAAACACCAAAATACAGCACATACAGGGTTGCACTTGTGGCATCTGTAAACAGCGTGAGAATCAGATGTAAGTGTCTGAGAAGAGATGCTGAAACAGAATCGCACCAGACATACAAAAGGTTACCCACACATATATATGTGGTGGGAGAAATCCCAATGATTACTGTTCCTATCACACATTTTTTAAAAATATCATGGTTCCAGTCTCTCAAATCCCACTCTGCTGCAAGTACTCCCTAAATCTTGAATTAACTACCATTAAAATGACAATGACAAGTTTCCTTCTCTCCAGAAAAAATGCCTCTCCTTGAGCCACTCAAAGGCCCACTTCATCTCCTTGAGCCACTCAAAGGCCCACATCAAGGAGGGCATTTCAGGTGGCACCAGCAAATGTCCAGCACTAATGTGTGCTCCCGCGCAGAAGAGCCATACTTTGCTTGGTGCTCAGCCTCGGGAGTTGCTTTCCGACCTATCCCACAGCCTCCCCAGGCACCCACGCTCTGGGATACCTCAAACCCCCGAGAACAGAGCTACAAAAATTCCTCATGCAAAAGCCTTCCCTCTGTAACATGGAGCATTCAGCACTGAGCTACCACCCAAGAGTTTTGCAGCACAGCACTCAGATACCCTTTGGACATTCCGCAAGCAACCCGAGTGTCAGAAAGGGCATCCGAGATGCTCTGCCAGCGGGCACCCTCTGCCACACCAGGCCTCATAGCCAAGCTAGTGGGTGCTGACACATATGATCCTGCAGCATCAAAATCCTTAGGAGTGCCGCCAGTTATTTCAGTAACAGAGCAGGATTATTTTTATAGATGGAGTGAAATCAAAACTCCTCAGCTGGCAATGGGAGTCAAAGCAGAACTTTTTTTTTTGGTCAGATACAGAAAGTAGTGGTGGCCTTCTTTTATGGTTCTTCTTTTCTTGTAATGGTCTCACTGGTGTGTTGTCCCTAAAGTACCACACTCCATGCAGGACACGAGTGCGGCAACAAATGTTTTCTGGAGCAGCAGCATGCTCGCACTGCAGCATCCCAGCCACTCCAGCAAGAGATTAAGCAACAGCTTGCTAGTCAGGGAGGGGGAGCAGGCGTTGCTGTGGGGAAGAGCACACTCTCCCTCACACTGCCAAAGCGTCCCAGACACTGCCACAGAACAGATGGGATTACCAAAGCTGCCATTTCCACAGAACTGTCCAGTCACATTCATGCAGCAAAAACCTGCATGCCCAGGGCAGGAGAGGGCTACACTATCCCATGTAATCAAGGGGAAAATTGCTACCGATGGAACTCAAAGGAAGACACTCATATCTACAGAAAATGAAGGAGAGGCTGCGTTGGGAGGTGGAATGCAGCCTCCTCATACAACTGTGCTGGGAGGCACAGGCGAGCCCCTGTTGCAGCAAGGCATCTTCCCAGTGGTTTTCCTGCAAGAGTTTTGGGGTGCCCCTGGGCTGGCAGGAGGCAGCCATGCATCCAGACTCTGATTTATAATAAATTGTGAGCCCCACTTTAAAGGGCAGACAGTCAAAGAACAGGAAAACTGCTTCAAAGAGAAACAGAAGGATGGGTTATATTGATAACAATATTTTTTCTCTTGCTGTCTCTATTAACCAGTCTTTGTTCCATAAAGCAGTGATATTATCAAGGCTTACTATCTTCTGTTTCTAATCTCTGTCAAGAAATTCAAGAAGACAGCAAAGCTAGTTATTTAACTACCATGGCACTGAATTCAGCTATATTTCCCTTGGTGCACATCCCTCTTGAAAAAATTCTCTATTGAAGGAGATGCTGGAGGAAATTCTGGACCCATCATATGGGGGCAACTACACCGGGCAATCAAACTGTGCCTTCTGGCCTTCAAATCTCTAATTTTGTTAGTATCTTCTGCGTGTTTGTATTACACACATCCTTGCAAACACAGACACACAGAAGATGAGGTTTCCCTGCAAGTTTTAATAACAGTTGAAAACTAAGTTTTAGGAAGGTTTGGGGGTTTATTCCCACAAAACAAGGACATATTCTACTGTCAAAGAATGGATTTCAGTTGTCCTTGAACGGCACCAGCATCCCTTGATGCCTAGAAATGCTATAAACATTTTGTCTCTAAAAGCAGCTATTTTTTTTTCCACGATGGAGAGTCCATAAAACTGCGCGGAGCATCAGCTATTAGGGGCTCATTGAATAATTCATCCCTCATTGCAAGCCCATAATGTCTTTTCTCAGCCTTTTGTGGGGCTGTTTTCTCTTCTTTTCTCCTTGAATTATAAAAAGGTTGCCTTCTTTTGTTCACATCAAGCTGCTGCTAGCTGAAGCTTTGTCTGTGCAAAGCCAAAGTGTGAGTTTCAATGGACTCCCCCCTCTTTGTTTTCCAAGTTCATCTCCAAGTGTAGATTGTGTATAGAAGGCCTTCTTTGTAAAAGCTGGAAAAGTTGTACAAATGTTTGACCAGCTCATTTGGTACTTTTGTCTCGCCTTCTCCAGTGCCTGTGCATGTGCTGGGCAGCGACTTCCACACACAGGCGGCCCCGCCGGGCCGTTCCTCGCCTGTCCCTGCACCCTGGCCCAGCCTGGAGCCAGGCATGGCTTCAACGGGAGCAGCAGCTGTCCCCTCTTCACCTCCGCCTTGTTCAGGTTGCAACCTCCTCACAGTCCCTGGCCAAGCAGCAACACATGCTCTTCCCAGCAGTTTTAAGAGCAGAAAAAACAAAACATGTGGTTCCCTGCCCTGTTCAGACTGCAGAGTCTCGAGGCTCCGCAGCCTTTTGCTACAACTGCCCCTTCTATGCAGCTGCATCCTTTCGCTTGGCTTGGGAAAGGAGCCCCTGCGTGGCTGTGACGAGGGGCTCTGTGGTGGCTCCAACCCTCCCTGCTCCCTGGTCATTGAAAGCCAAACTAGCAGTGATTCCCATCTTTGTTCCGACCTCCGTGCCATTCCTGCACACTGCAGGGTCGTTCCGGTGGGGGAATGGGATACGATGGGAGGTGGCAGCCACGCCGTCAGGGCTCACTCCTTGCCCCACACCTCCCGCTGCACTGGCCCCAGGACAACCTCTGGGAGAAGGGTAGTGACAGCCACCAACACCTGGGAGTGGCACCGGCCCGTCCCAGGGCTCCACGGAGAGCAGGGGCAAACAGGACTTTACCTCTTTCACTGAGGATGCCATCAATGCTGTGCTTGGCCTTCTTGTCGCCTTCCTCCACTTCCTTCCTTTCCAGCTCGGCCTCCTCTTCCTCGCCTTTCCCAAACTTGCTCCGCAGGATGCGACTGATGGAGCTCACTTCAGGGGGGAGTGCAGAGCTGTGACCGGCTCGTCCCCGGCAGCCCCCCGCGGCAATCGGGTCGGGCCGGGCAGTCGAGTCCCCCATCAGCACCGTTGGCCCGTGTCCCGCGGCCACTGCCAGTCGGCACTTCGGGACAGCAGCCACCCACTCCAGTCCCCGCGGGGGTTTCCCGGGGCACCGTCCCACACCGGACTCCAGAACGGGCACAGCAGCTCCCGGGAATCCTTTTTCCCCCCGAGCCTGCACGGCGGGTGACAAAAGCCCGCGGACACCGCACAGATACAGCTCGGGCTCCACCTGCCCCCCGTCCCATCCCGCAAACAACCCGCCGGCACAGGGAGCTGCTCCCCATCTCCTGCTTCCCCAGCTCCGGCTCTCCGGCAAGCCCCGAGCCCTCCTGCGGCAGCAGCCCGGAGGGGCCGGCGGGGAAGCGTCGGGAGGAGGAGGGGAGGGGGATGCAGTTGCGATTTAATTGAAAACACCCCGCCGAGCGCAGGAATACTCCCGGGACGCGCCGGAGGCACGGCGAGCTAATGCCGGCCGCTCCGTGGGCACCCGTCCGGCCCGGGGCTCCCATCCCGGGGGACGGGGCTCACCCGGGTACCGCGCTACCCTCCCCGGGCCGCTCCCGACCCCGCGGGGCCCTCCGAGCCCCCCGCTCCGTACCTGACGGCACCGTGTTGCGGTCACACACGCCGTCCTTCAGCAGCTTGTCCCGGATCTCCCAGCTGAACATCCCGGGGTTCTCCCGCTTGTATTCCTCGATTTTCTTCTCAACGTCCGGCGTCGTCACCTGCTTCAGTAAAGACAAGACGAGCGGGCACAGTCTGTAGGGCCGGGGGAGCCGGGGCTGCCGCCGCCAGAGCCCCGGGGCGCTCGGAGCCGCCCGCGCCGTCGTCAGCGAGAGCCGGCACCGGTCCCGCTTGGAAACGCCGATATCAAACCCGAATGCGGGCAGGGGAAAATAAGAGGGGACACAGAGCGTAATAACGGGCCCGCATAAGACGAAAACTCTCCGCATTAAACAAAATGTCCCAGAAAATCCTCCAGGATTGCCGGGAACGTGTGACAGAGCTCTCGGCAGGGAAAACCCCGAATTAGGCAGCACCGGCTGTCGTGTGGCCGAGAAAATCCTGGGTCGCGATCAGCGAAGGACTCCGGGCAACGAAGCTCCAGGTCAGTAAAGTTTCGGCTGAACAAAGTTTGCAGCTCCGAACAAAAACCAGCGTAATAAAAACGCGGAGAGGTTCGAGTGCCGGGATTTTTCTTCGGTAGCCTCGCGATTTTAAAATAAAGCTAAAAATCAAACCAAAGAACGATCTCCCGGCTGGCAACAGCCTTACGTTTGAGCAACACGCTTATAAAAAAATACCTCTACTCCTAACACCGAAAGGAAAAGTTCGGGCATCTCTTCGCTACTTTAGAAGAATCGAAGGAGGGGGGGGGTGAATCTAGCAACAACTTCCAATGAAAGCTCAAGCCTTTACTTCGCTTTAGTGGGAAAGAAAAGCTAGAGGACGAGGAGAAGCCTAGTCTTGGGGGAAAATTTCATCTCCATTATTGTGAACGCAAACTTTTCGGTGGCGTAGCTATAAATACACGCAGCTCTAGAGCAGAGAGTAAAAGTAAACAGAGCAGAAGAAGGAGCAATAAAGAGACAGACAGAAATAGAGGTCGTTTTGTTGTGCTTCCAACGAAAGCGGGGAGGGCCCGATCCAGCCGCGCTGGGTCAGCTCCGCTACCGGACCGATCGCGTCCCAGTCCGTCCCGCAGCCCTGAGTCCGCCTGTGCTCCTGCGGGAACGAGCCTGGGGGCCCGGGGTTCTGGGAAGACAAGCACTCAAAAAACCACCCTTTTCGCCCTATTTTCGTTTGAGGTTTTTGTTTTGGTTTGGGTTTTTTTGTTTGGTTGGTTTTTGTAAATTGCATTTCATTAATTAAAAGTATATTATTGCCAAGAACTCCAACAGTATTTTCTAAAGCCTCGGAAAGTTTGAGAGCAACAGGCAGGGACACGGCAAGGCTGCTGTGCCCCGCCCCGACCTCGCACGGTCCCCCCCGACCCTCCCGGGTGCCGCCGTCCCAACTTTAAACCACGGTACCAACCAGCCTGGGCCGTGTCCCGGACGGACTTCGCTCCCCGCCACAGCGGCCGGGATTTGCCCAGTTCCGGGGGGCGGGAGGGGCTCACCTTGGGCTTGCTGCCGCCGATGGCCCCCGGCCGAATGGAGCCTGTCTCCTGGTACCTGCAGAGAATTTTGGAGACGCAGCCGTGGGACACTCGCAGCTGGCGGGAGATGACACAGGGCCTTATGCCATGGTGGGCCATCTCCACTATCTTGTGCCGGATATGGTTGGGTAAAGGCCTGCCATTGATAAACACTCCTCCGAGCTGATTGACTCTGCCCTGGCCTAGAGGGGTAGAGACTAGAAAAGGAGGGAAGGGAGGCAGGGGGGTAAATGGCGTTAACGTCTCCTTCGAATCCTGCTGCGTCTTTATTTTGTTGTTGTTACTGTTTTTCTGTCGTTGCTTTTCTATACGGCAACTCACCCCGGCCCGCCCCGCCGCCCCGCAGCGCGCCCGGGGCCCGCAGCTCCCGCGGAACCCCCGCCGCCGGCCCGGCAGGAACGGGAGGGAGGCGGCCGTGGGCTTCACCTGTTGCACTCAGCCAGAGCCGGCTTTCAGAGCCCGCCCGACTCCGGCGGAGAAGGGGAAGCGGTGCGGGAAGGCCGCAGTGTCCCCGCCGCAGCCGCCCGTCCTCCCCCGGGCAGGCCCTGGCAGTCCCGGCACCGCGGGGCCCTCGCACCGCCGCTGCCCTGGGTAAGGAATGGCCCCTCGCAGCGGCCCGGTGCCCACCCACGGTTCTAAACTTCCTTTCGTGTCGCATTGCATTTATTTAATTTTAACATTTTCCCCTAACTTTTTCCCGAACTTTGGGCTCCTCAAATCACCACCCTTCACTCCGCTAAGAGAACAGGGGCCGGCTGCGCTGCCGACCTCCCGCTCGGTTCCTCCCGCTCAAGGGACGGGCAGCTCGCAGGGTGCGAGGCCGGAGCCGCCGGCTGCAGTGGCCCGAGCCGTGCCCGTCCTGGGACAAACTCCTACTCTGACAGCCCGGGGGGGAGCTGGGCGGCTGTCCTGGAGTTCTCGGTGCGCCACTTCTGTCGGGCCGGGGGTGCCGCTTTGTCCCGGCACGATGCGATTATCCCTTTCCCGACCGGGAGCAGCCCAGGCGCGGCCTTACCTTCCAGCGGGAACCCGCTGCGGGGATAGTTCTGCCCGGCCCCGGGGCGCATCATCCTGGGGACAGCTCCGGCCAGAGTTGTCATCGCGGCGGCGGCGGCCGGCAGGGTTATATCCAGGTGAGGGCTGATCTAGGGGAGCCCCGCGCTGTCAGCGGGCCCCGCCGAATCAGGAGCGGTCCCGGAGGGGGTGGGGGATGCCGCCGAGGGGCGGGGAGGAGGCAGCTCCGCCGCTGCCCCTTTGTCAGTGACCCACGCTGCCCCGCACCGGGACGGCAGGGGCCGGGCCGGAGCCCTGCC
>VZTJ01000294.1:2956346-2966458 GCA_013397795.1 Orthonyx spaldingii
GGGGACCCCTCCCGCCGCGCCCCGGGGCAGCCACCCGGGAAGCGCGGCGGGAAGCAGCGGTGGGATGAGTGGGACGAGGTGGTGGGATCAGCGGGAAGCAGCGGTGGCATCAGTGGGAAGCGGCGGTGGGATCAGCGGGACGCGGCCGCGGGATCAGCGGGAAGCGGCGGTGGGATCAGCGGGACGCTTCCCCGCTCACCGGGCTGTAAGGTTGGGAGGGAACTAGACCCCACCGCCGGGTTTAGAAGGGAAAAGTACCCGCTCGGACACCTCCCCCGGCCCACAGAGCACCGCGCTGCGGGGACAGCGGGCCGCCCGAGCCCGCAGACGCCTCCGCCCCGGAGAAGCTCGGACAGGGGGCCGGTACTCTGGGAAGGCCCGGGCTGGCGGTGGAGCGGGCAGAAGGGGCTCGCTCCTGGGCTGGCACCTGGGCCCAAGCCTTAGCAATAATTCGAGACAAGTAGCCTAAAATTTAGTTATTTTTAGTGGGGTTTTCCTTTTTTTTTGTTGGGGGTTTTTTTTTTTTTTTTTTTTTTTTTTTTTTTTTTTTGGTGGCAGAAACATAATACTATTTGGCAAAAAAAAAGAAATTACCAGCAAAGGGCCGGGGAGATTAACATTTGGAAACTTACGAAATGTAATCTGCATATCCAATTGATTCCCAGCATATCAGTTGAAAGGATGAAGATGCGTATCTCCATGATGGATATTGCATTAATAGGCACATAAATAAAGGTTGAAAAGTCATCACTGAAAGCTTTGAACCTTTTTCCATCGCTTTTATGTCCCGTCCGCACGTTTCAGCACCATCTCTTTTTTTTTCTTTTTTTTTTTTCTTTTCCTTTTTGAGTTGTTACATTTTCATTAATTTACAGCAGCAGTGCGCCTGGCAGCCGGAGAAGGGGCAGCTCAGTACTGGAGGAGGCTCTGCAGAAGGCCGGGAATAGGGGACAGAACACCCCGGAACCCCGAGCCGAGTCCGGGACAACTCTCGAGCTCCGCTGACCGGGCCGAGGGGAAAGGAGGGCACCCTGCCTCTTCCACTCCTAAGGAAGAGTTTCCTCCCAGGCTTACATCCTCGGAGACCGGCGCCAGCACCACGGAGGGAAGAGAAGTCTGGAGGGTGACGGCAAAGCACTTCCGTGGTGGGAAGATCCGAGGTAGCTCTCGTCACCGGGGCCCCGAATGGAGCCGTGAGAGGGAGCAAACAAACACCCAGGGGGTGGGAGGTGGTCCCGGGCAGAGCCGAAATTCGTCTCCCCATAACCGGCGAGGCTGCCCGTGGGAGAAGGCTGAAACACTTAACCCTACAAATGGCTCGCTTTGCGGCACCGGCCGCCCTCTGTCTCCCTGTAAAGTGGCAATAAATACACCATGTATTTCACTAACTCCTCACCTTTCCTGATTACTACCAGATCCCGCAGAAAGTTATATTGCAGCTGCCACTCCGCTCTGACGCGTGCCCTTCGAGCCAGGACAGGGACACATCCGCAGTCCTGGGGCTGGCAGCGGCTGCGGGCTGCGGGCCCGGACCGCAGAGCCCGGGCTCCTTCCAGCGGGACACAGAGGCTGGGAAGGGACGGTCCTCCCCTGAAAAGAAGGAAAAGCGGTGTTACTCATTTATTTATGACTTTAAAGATTACCATCGAAGTTCGGGTGCATGTCAGAGAGGGGCGGCAATGTCCTGCCGTGTCCCCGCCGGGAGGGCAGGGCCGGGTCCCCGCGAGTCACCCACGGGAAACGCGCGTCTGCCTTCCCCACCTCCTCCGCAGTTAACAGCCCCGTTTCAAAACGAAGCGTCTAATCCTCGTTAACTACTAGTAAAACCACCAGAGATTATTAATTCCAACAGTGTCACAACAGATTTCCATCGGGAGTTTTACTGCAGCAGAGACCACGAGGATTTAGGAACCCGAAGCTCGGACCATCGGATCCATCTGCTTGTGGAACAAGTGATTTGCACAGTGCCTGAGAGAAACGAGGAACCCCCGTGGCCCTGCGTGACCCACTCCGGGTCTGCCAACAGATAGGCACCGGCAGGCATCCAGCCCTCCATCCCAACGTTCCCAGCTGTCTCCTGGGACTTTCTTTCCTCCCTCCCTCTCTCCCTCCCTGCTTCTTCGCCCTCTATCCAATACGATAGAGGCAGGAATTAATGATATTAAGGGAGAAGCGGCCCTTCTAGCGCAGACATTGAATTCATTAATCGGTGTTTCGCCCACAGCGATATGATTTCATCGCTTATTCTTTTAAAGATGAACTGAATTAAAATTTGGGAAAGGATAAGCAGAAAGAGAGTGAAAAAGAAAGAAAATGAGAAGAAGCGAAAGAAAGAAGGAAAGAAGAAGTACGGAAAGAAGAAAAGAGAAAGAAAGCACGAAGGAGGGAAGGACCGGAGAGGGATCCCGCCGGTGCCGGGGCTGTGGCCGTGCCCTCCGCCGCCCGAGCGGGACAATGCCGGACCCGGGGCAGCCCAGCAGGGCCGGCAGTGGGTGAGAGGCGGCCGGCTCCATCCTCCGGCTCCATTCCCTGGCTCCAGTCCCCGGCTCCATCCCCCGGCTCCAGTCCCCGGCTCCCCGCAGCGGGCACTGCCCATTTCCGAGCGGGGCCGGGAGCCGGCTGATGCCGCTGTTCTGCCGTCTCCTTCCCCACTACCCATCCCGCGCTGGAACACAGGGATCCCGCTTCCCAGCTCCCGTCAGTGCCGAGCGCTCACTTCCAACGCCAGAGCATCGCTGGGTTAAGCAAAGCACAGCGGGACAGGCACAGCCCGAGGTGTGGGGTCCGGGGCGCTCTCAGCACCGGCCCCTGGGCACCCTCCGGGGGGCAGCTCCCAGGTCCGGGCCCCCTGTCCCTCTCACACAGCTCCCGGAGCGAGGGGAGAGCTGGGGCTCGGCCTCGGGCCAAAATTAAACAACTGCTCACAGAAAATAAAGAAATTAGGGTGTTTTGCAGTTTTGGTTTTTTGTTTGTTTGTTTGTTTGTTTTCCAGGGGGCAACAGACTCAATTAATATCTGGACTAATAATATTAGTGATCATTACCAAAGACAGACTCTTCCCTCCTCTTCAGAAAGAAAGCAGAAGGAACTTCCAGACAACTAGAACGTCACCTATTTTTCAAGCAATGTTGATACTTACATAATGCAGGGAGATTCTTACATAGAAAGGTTTGTCACCTGACTAGAAGAAAGTGTGCTTTCTATTTTATGGTTTCATTTAATTTACTTCGGAGTTCTCAATAGTTTCAGATTTTTCTTTTCCATGGAGAAATACTTTCTTTCTCCTAATATTAACTATACAACTAACAAGTCCTTATTTTCCACATGGAAATCATGCTGGCATTATGATTCATCACCACTTTTTCTAAGTCACAAAAAGTTTTGTTCTTCCCATTTTAAAGGAAAGCAAATTTTGATCTTTATCTCAAGTATATTCCTCAAATTTCAGTCATGAAAACACCCAACTAAACAAACAAAACCTCAACCAAAATCCAAATGCTGTTTATTGCTATTTCTTACTAATAAAAATGTTACAACATAATAACTAAAATAGATTTGTTGGATTTTGCTAAGCGATTAAGCAGCTTAGAGGTAGGATGGGGAAATATAGCTTACATCTAGACCTGTAATGAGCTGAAGTCTAAGATTTAAATTCCCTGACAAATCAGGAGTAGATCTGGGGGAGAACTAAAAGTTATAACAAAAATAATAAAAATAAAAATCTTTCAAACTACTCCCCTCAGATTTCATAATCCAATGAGACTAATCAACCTCATGGTATTTGATTACTGTAAAAATCTTCTCAAAACAGCTGAAATATTTCTCATCTGAAGCTATTTGTAAGAGATTACGATCACCTTGATGCCAAATCTTTCAATCTGCATGACTTGTGAACAGCACGCCTGAGACAGCTCAGACGCTGAGCTGTGAAGTCAGTTTCAGACCCAGGTGTTTTCAGTAAGAGCAGATGCAGGCAGAAGGCCAACACTGCTTCTTCCCTAAACACAAACAAAAGTATTTTATGCTGCATTGATCAAAGATCAACGTAGTTGAACGTATCTGGTATGAATGTATGCCTCCCCATGACACAAACCATATTTTGTTAATCCAGTTGGGGCATTTCTTCCAGCTATCTCCATTTCTACACGCGCCTGGATAAAATGTGAAAGCAGGGTAAGTTGCAGGATTTTCTAGCTTTAATAAAAATGAGCCACCAAATTTAAATACCTTTCAGAAACATTAGGAATCATAGCCATAAAAAACCCATCGCTTCCTTGACCCGTTAGTAACATGAAGGGAACATTTGTACTGTTTGTGTGAAGATCTTACACCAACAGACAACTGACAGGGAGCTGCCTCTGATGTGGTTTGAATGAGATGATTACAAGCAAATATAAACATTTATATTTTTATGACAACAAAATCAACTAACCTCCAGTCAGAAAAGCTTCTTCTCTAGACTAGTAGAACAGACAAGGACAGAATGGCAACAAAACATCCATAACACAGGGAAAAGGGCAATTGATCTCAGGAGGGTTTAAATGCACACAAGTAGCTCTGACAAAGTCAGACACTTTTAATTTCAATGAATTTTAGGCTCTCAATTTTGTGTCCATAAATATATCTCACACCATACAAATAACAACTGTACTCTTTATGCTTAAGCCAGCAGGCTGAGATGGTTAAAAACCATTCCTCTGGACACATTCATGTTTAAATATTGGCTTCTGCAGCAGTTGTTAAAATTTTCGGTGATGCAGAGAACACAGTTATGGGAAAGAGATGGGACTGTGGCAGTCATGAACATGAGCAAGGGCACTGCAGCAGCACCTTGCCCTGGCATTCACCAAGCCCATTGCCCTAAGCAAACCTGTTCAGCCCCAGCTCTGAATACACACAGCACACCTACAGAGAAACTGCACTTCACACACACTTCAAATTCCCACTCAATGGGATTTTGTCAGTTTGCACAACCAGGACAGCCAGCTGGAAGAGTTCTCCCACTCCAGTGAAATTGTTCAGCAAGGTAGGATTTGGACAGGGAATCCACATTAATCCTGTAACTACACCTGTACCTCCCAGCCCGTGGTAACTATCTGTGTGCAGAAACTCACTCTCCCATCATACATAAAAGGCATTTTATACGAACTGTTACACACAATGAACTACCTTGGGATGTAAGCCTTGAAAACAAACCCAAATCCCTGTGAATGATCTGAGCTACAAAGAAAGAGCATTAAGGTATGAAGCAACAATATTTCCATTGCACTTGTCAGTCACCATATTTTAAAAATGTATTTTTACAGTGCAAGAAAAACAGAACAGAAATTTATTCTTCTCTGTTCTTAGAAGTATAAATGCAGACAGAAACTCACTTTTCAGAGAAAGATGGTTTTCTGAGGTTCTCAGCCCACAGTACTATGATTAAGCCTGATTTTCAAAATATGCTTCCAAAATGCTGTCTCAACCCACAAAAAACTAGATGGGAGGCAAAGCACCAGTCACTTCAGGAAATACAGATCATTGCTCTAACTGGAGAGATGTATAACCCAGTACCCACTGCTGTTAGCTACCTTTTTATTATTTGGCCTTGTGCTGAATTTCAAATTATCATAAACACGAGAGTAATTGCTATGTTGCTTTTTGCATGGTAAAACAGAAAAATCTATTCATATGCAGGCCTTTTAACGAACCAACTAAATAATATTTCTTTCATGCATTTATGAAGTACTTGTTTTTCTGTCAAACCTGCCTTTCCAAAGGTGAATACTCACCATTATATAAATTAACATTGTGTGATTCTTTATTACTTGTGGGCTAGAGGTAAAAAAGGGAATATAATTGCTTCTCTGCAACTGCAGGATTTATTAGAGATGCTTTCAAAGGAGAGAGCAGAAACAACTGTGGCACTGAAGGTACATGACAAATATTAAAAACATAATTGTTTTTAAAAAATTGAATTATTGAGCACAAGTTATACAGAAGGGAAACATGAAAGAAGTTGTGGTAGTGATCACCCCAAAGCCTCCCCAGACATTGTCAAATGCAGAAGCTGCCCACAAATAGCAATATTGGTCTCTCTCCTGCAGCTGCTGTTGAGTCCAGTGAGAACCCTCCTCCAGCAGCAGGTAGCCACCTGTCCCAGGTGAGATGGAAAAGCCCAGTTTGCAGCATGTGACTACTCACCCAGGTTGTGCGTTAACTATCTGGGTTCTGCCCTCCTATCTGTTTTTCTTTCCTTCTCTTGGTCTAATATGACTTACATCTGGCAGCCTATTCCATCTTGGACTTCACATTTGATCTTCCCATTTGGAGCCCAGTATGTTCCAGTTAGGTAGAGGAACTGGGGATTATCATCACAAAAATTTTAAGATCTTTTGGCACAACAGGAAACTACTGATCTTTCAGAGTTCAAATAGATTGTGATCACGAAGAGGTCAAAAAATTCTGAGAAAGCTTCAGGCCTTTGTTTATTTTCTTGGTGTTTCCATTCCTTGTGCCCCAGACTGGGTAACACAGGAAAATATTGAACAGTAGAAAAAAAAAAAAAAAAGCCAGAAACTGAGTGCAAGGGAAGAAAACCCAGCCAGCAGCTTGTATTTCCCAGGATTTCCCCCACTGTGTTGTGGATTACCCTGTCCTCCCTGCCTTCCCACAGAGTGCCCCAAAGAGACGCTTTTTCTGCAAGATGTGTGGATTGTGTGACTGATGCACACCCTTCTGCTGCATATCTCTGTGTGTTTTTAAACAACCAGAACACACAAGTGTTGTGACTGAAATAGTTACAATAATAAAACACCACCAGCCACACAGATTTTCTCTTTTTGTATTTTTACTTAACTTTTTTTTTACTGAAACTTGAGCAAAGTTTGGCTTTGGACAAGCGATCTGTACACTCAAAGGAACCCAAAATACAAATATAATACTGGGATTCTACAGCAGCCAGAGATGTATACAATGCATGATTTTTTCTGACTGGTACTGTGATGTGGATCCAGACGAATGCTCCTGAAACCAGTGGAGTCTCCCAAAATTTGTGTAGAGAAGGATTTGGCATACGATCAGACTGTCCATTTTAATTTGGATCTGATATATTTTCAAATATATGGGTAGGAACCTGATATGTAATATGATCATTCAATGTGAATAAGCCTGAAAATCCTGTTTAGGCCTGTGATCTTCAATGTGCCAACCTCTAAGTGCTTTAAAGTTGACCCTCACACAACAGATTTAAACTTCTGATGATCAATTTGCTTTTCTTACTTACCTTTCGCAGCTCTTTTAGTAGTCCATGGATCCCAGTAGAAACCATTGGTTTAGTCAAAATGGCAAATACTGTTTACAGAGAAAAAGCAAGAATGAAACTATGATGTGGAAAGTAAAGAAAAAGATGGAGTACGCATTTCTTACTGTAATCAGTATTTCAGGGCACAGCTCCATACCAGCTTCTGTGGGACAGCGGCTCCTGTACACATTCCCACATGGGAGGGAGATCACCAGTGTGCCCAGAGTGCTGGCAGCACCCCTGGCACACCTCAGCAGCTCCCTGCAGCCATAGCCTGCAGGACTAAGGCAAAGTAGAGAAAAGAGCTATGCAGAGAGCGCCAGCTGAGCTCCACAAGCACTCAGAGCTACCTCTGGATGTTTACAAGACGGAGCTGGAGCGGCAATCGCTGGCTGGGCTCACCTGAACTGCAAGGTACTGGAGCTTACCTGGCTGAACAGAAATGCAGATACACACACTGCATTTGCAGGAGAAGCACAAACAGGTAAATCATGCATTGGTGCATATGATGTACACATGTACATATTTCATATATTTATTTTTCTTAGAAAACATTGCTGCTGTTTATGTCCATTAATTTACATATATTTATTCCTACTACAGTATCATTTATAATAATACTTTCACTTCTATAGCACCTCCTCTTCAAGGATCTCCAATTGCTTAAAAACATTAATAAATAAAGCCTCACATCTTGCCTGTGAGGTAGGTCAATGCTATTATCAAACTTTACAGATGCATTAACTGAAGAACAGAGAGGTTAAGGCCCAAATTGTCAAACATTTGTACCTGAAGTCAAGCATCTAAATTCTCATTTAGATGCTTAAATAAAAGTCTCGTGATTTTCTTTGGTGCAGAACATCTACAACTACTGCTGAAGTCAACGGGGCTAACGGTCAGGCCTGATTTTAGGAGGCATAACCTTTTAGACAGCTAACAAACAACTCCAAGTTGGAAAACACTGGTCTAAATAGACAAATCTTGGTCAGAGCCACAGTTGATCCCAGTAATTTATCTCCTCAGGGCCTTTATATTATGATATACAACTTTAAAAGGCTGGTGCGGATCTTTTCCAAGAGACATAAGTGTCACAAAAATCATCTACTGTTTCCACAAACTGCGTCAATCATCAGAGTCTGTACAAACACCGCTCGGTTTGTAGGGTTTCTTGAGCATCAGGGGGTTGTTTTTCACAGATTTGTGATAATCAAGACATTGTACAGCACACATCACTCGTGCAGTCATAAAACACATCACACATCTTCACCTGCTGTCTTTACATTTCTACAGAGTAAATTCCTTTGCACTTGTGATAAACAGAAGTGGTCAAGTAAAGGTCTATTAAGAGGATACTTGTCAGAATATCATGCAGACAGCTTGCAAAATACACATACTAAAAGATCACTTTCAAAATTCTTGAATTGTTAAGCACGAAAATAATTACCTCATTCCATTACAGTACTGTGTAGAAACACGGAATAAGCAGCATTATCTTATTCCCGATAGAATAGATTGTAACAACTAATTAAGTTTAAAAAATTCAGGCACCAAATGAATTATCCTGCAACATAGAACAGTATCTATATAGAGTGCTCTCCTTAATATACTACAAAACCAGTTGTATGGCAATGTTTTTCCATTTCATATCAGGAGCATCTTGTCACATTTCAAAGACACCTTTGATCTTCCAGCCTCACAGAACAAAAACGTTTTCTACTGTCTGTTACAGAAACTCCCAACACAGAAGATAAACTTACCAAGAGGGAAAACCACCGTCTTACTACAGCTACCTCGACCGAATGTTCAATCACAAATTACACTACTGCATTCCACTTTTAGAGTGATGCTGAAAGTCCATACTTTAATGTGGGCTCCTCTCACTGCATAAAAATTGAAATCAGTGGCCAGTGAAATACTAATCCCTACGACAGGAATCTCTTAGCTCTATTTTAGAGCTCCATTAATTAAATAATCCTCCATAAATTGTTTCAAGTGTTCAATGTAGTGTTTCAGTCTCCCACATTAAATCAGAATTTCAAGGAATTAAATAATACAGCTTATTTTAAGCAACCATCAGAGGGCTCAACAGCCTTCTAATAAAATTATGAAACCATACTCAGTACACTGTAGGAAACTTTGGCTCAGTCTCTTTTAAGATAATACACTTCTGTTACAGCTTCTTCTACATGTTAACTTGTTAACTTCATAAAAGGGAAAACACAAAGCGCATTTAACATCGTGTTCCTGTTCTGCTCCTAACCACAGTGAACCTCTCCAATTATCTTCCAGGTGGGGGCAACAGTAAGCCAGTTTTCTTTAATCGCGATTGTGTCCTTCTGCATCAGGAGCTCAGCCCCGGGATGCGCTCCCGCAGAGGCGGGGACCGCGCACACCCCAAGCTCCAGCTCCCCAGGGAGCCCTTCCAGCCATCTCTGCGGGGAAGGAGCGCCCTGCCCTCCCTCCCCAGCGGCCGGACCCTCCGTGACCCCTCGCCGGGTCACCCCGCAGCCCGTCCCCGCCGCCCCGGGCTGTGCCGGTGCCGCAGGGTCCACCGCGACACCGGCTGGGGGCTGGGGCCGGCGGCCGCGGCAGGGCTGGCACCTGTCACCTCCCCCGGTCCGCGGCCGCTCGGGGCTCATCACCCCCGGCCGGGGCTCCCGCCGGCAGCGGCCGCGCTGTCCCCGCTCCGCCGGGCCCGGCCCGCCCCGCACAGCCCGGCCCGGTCCCGCTCCGCTCCGCTTCAACGGGGCTACGTGTCGCTCCTGCGGGCGGCCCGGCCCCGCGCAGAGCCGTTGGCCGCGGCCCCCCCGCTCGCCGCCCCGCGCCG
>VZTJ01000294.1:2967613-2983592 GCA_013397795.1 Orthonyx spaldingii
GGGATGCCGGTTCGCAGCGCCTCGCTGCTGGCTTGCCGGCGGGAGCCGCCCCCGCAGCACGGCCCGGCGGGGTTCGGTGCTCTCCAGCAGCCCCTCCGCCCTGCAGCGCTGCGGGGAACAAGCCTGGGTGCCGGACAGCCTTTTAATCCCGGAGTGCGCTTTTTAAATCGTTCTGTTGGTTTTGACAATTGGCGAGGATTCCCCGCTGTCATGATGCTTTGGGACCAGCGGTTACAATGACAAGACGCTCGTTACGCACGAACACGGCTGATGGAGGGTTAACATGGGAAGGCAGGGTGACATCTCTTTCATACACTGCAGCTCACAGGCTAACTGATATTTTGCTGCTTTTCGGAAAGAACATTTTGTGCA
Source organism: Orthonyx spaldingii (assembly GCA_013397795.1). NCBI lineage: Eukaryota > Metazoa > Chordata > Aves > Passeriformes > Orthonychidae > Orthonyx > Orthonyx spaldingii. Next base: position 2,967,986 of record VZTJ01000294.1, read on the forward strand.
GTGTGATTCTCTTTCATTATGCACACTGAAAAATAAAAGGTATTTTATTCCGGAAGCTGGAGGAGGAAGGAGGTGCTGATGTTGTTATTTGCATCCTGACATTGCTATACAATTGAGAGCTTTTGCCCAGTTTAATAAAAAAACATCCAAACAGTGAGATGTCCATAGCTGGCAATGTCATATGTTAAACAATCTGATCGATTTCACTACATCAAAGTCTGCACCGTCTCATCAGGGAACTCTCTGGAGTAACTCTATCTTCAGGTGTAGCAGAGGCCATAACAGTGATTATTTCTCTTTGTTGTCTGAGGATAGCTCTAGGCAAGTAAGGCCCGTGTTTCAGGTACACTGCATTGCCTTGCTGTCTTGCTAAAGCTGCATCTTGGGCATGTCAGCTCTGGACTGAGAGCTGTATCGTCTTGGACACCCCCTCTCCTCTGACATGCTGGATCAGGCGTGGTTCACAGCAAATGCTAAGGAAAGCTCTCTCCTTCTCAGTGCAGTCTGTGCTAGGACTTTGTTCTTGAGCTCTGAGCATTCTTGAAGAGCCAGATAAAGTGGGGAAACCATTGTTTAGAAAGACTGACTTGTTGGAAGGACAAAAAGCAACATATTTGTAAACTGTGATGACAGATCTGATGATTGTCCTAGCAACAGAGGGAACGTAGCTTAGCATAAACTGAAGTAATGGGCTAAAGTCAAACAGAGAATTAGGAATGCTCTCTGTACGGGGAGACATATTGTTTTTATAATTTATCCTAAGAGATGATTTAAAATCCTTTTAAAATCTTGGTTGTGTCTCTAAAAAAAGGAAAGAAGGTAACTTTTTCTGTCACTGTCAATAGCATGCAGCTGCTCAGTCTGTGGAGTCCAAAATCACCCTTTTTAAAAAGCCCACACTGATTTGCAATCTCAGAGCTAATCTGCCTGATGAATTTGGACTTTTCATCTAACTGTGGTAGCTTCCATTTTTTCAATGAAATCTCACTGTATTTACTCAGGCATTCTTATATTCTAAAATGTATGTTTCTGGTAGTTTGTCTATTTTGGTTTTGGGTTTTTGTGTGCGTTTTTTTTTGGTTTGATTTGGTTTGGGTTTTTTGCTTGCTGCTCTTTCCCAGTTAGCATCATCTTCCTATATAATTAGTTCACTGTTAAAAGATGTATGTCAGATTATCCCAGGCACAGCCCTTCCCTTTAATATTACTGCCATTTTCATAACCTTGCAACTTCCAATAATTTTCAAAACACATGAAAGTCCTCAGATCCATGCAAATATGAATTAATATTTCAAGTACATTTTTTTGAGGCACTGTGTCAAATGCTTTAATAAGGTCCAGATACATCAGCTGTATTTCTGGTTCAAACTGCTTTGACCCTGCCTTTTGTGTTTTGAGTTTTCTTATCTGATGTATATCTGCCTTGAGGTCAACTGAAACTCCATCTAATAAGTATATGAAAGTCAGCATTGGGAAAGCTTCCTGTAATTCTGGCATGAAAACTACACAGAATAGATGGGGAAGTTGAGCATAACTGAAAAAATAATAATCATTTAAAAAAGCTAAATGCAAAATTAGGATTAAATTTACTCTATTCTTTGCTAAAACTAAGAATGAGGAAAACTGGTGAGTAGTCACAGAAACTTCCTTGTTCACAATTACCCCATGAACACAGTGCTGGATAACTCAGTCCCACACAAGCAAGGTTCTTCTGTGCTGTGCAGTCCCTATTGTATCTTAGCACAGGTAAGGTGCATGGGCCTCTCTCCTGGTGAGATGCTGCTTTGTTCTGGAATAGTGCAACTCTTCTTCACCTCTTTGTGTCTCTAGTGGCATTTGCGGGTTCTGTCCTTACCCTTCTGCTAGCACAGGAACTCGTGTGATGACATGGCCAGTCAGTTCTTGGACACAATCCAAATGAACACTTTTTACTTTTTTGGTGAGTTTTTCTGCTGGAATAGCTCAGGGAAGCAGGTTATTGCCTGAGTGCATGAGGTCTGCAGCCAGTGCGAGGGAAAATGCCAGAGGCTGTGTGGTCAGGAGAGGAAATGAGGTTTGGACCACAGCATCGTTGATTTACGTACATTTACCTTACTGTGGAACAAAGCCATTAATGATTTCAGCCCTTCTGTCGTAGTCCAGCATCCTGTCATGTGTACATTACAGTTGTGTCATGGGATGGTACAGCCCAGAGCCAGGCTTGAAAGCCTGCTGTGACAAGCTGAAGAATAAGCTGTGCTCCTGTATCCCCTGGCAGCCTTATCTGTGCAGGATAGTGCCACACTGTAGCTCTCTGGAAGGCTGTGGGTTCACCAGGCAGGGGGTTTGTGCCACATCTGCTCCCTGTGACGTGGTGCTACCCTGGCTCCTCAGTCACTTGGACAGGAAAGGTGCCCAGCCTGGAGTTAAAGGTGGCTTCTTACCTGAATCCTTCTGGTGATTGAGCCTGTGATTCTTCACAAGCAGAGGAGCTGGACCATGAGTACTGAAAAATACCTCTATGATAAATTTAAAGGCTTCCAAGGCAGGGATTGAAGAGATGAAATATTTCTTCCGATTTTTGGAAAAGTTACTGTATTTCTGGAGATCCAGATGTATTCTCTCTTTTAGTCACTTTAATGACAATGAGCATTTATTCTTTGGATTGTCAGCTTGTAGGGACTGTTCTTTATTGGGAAACATGTATCAGTTATTGTAAGAAAACCCCAGAACGTAGCTGAGCTGATCGTGAGGGCTGACTTTTGTCTGAAACACTATAGGAGATTTTGGATGTTATTCAGCAGAAGTTGTGTTACAAATTCAAAGCAAAAGTGGCAAACAACCCTTACAAAATACACATTTTTCCACCTAATCATTCTGTAGCTGGTAAGAATTGATTTTTAGTGTGTTAAATATTGGGCCTGATTTATCCTGTGCAGTGTTCCAGCTTCATGCTGGTGCAAGACTTGGTCTAAGAAGAGCTGCACAGTGTAAATTAACTCACTGGTGAGTCAAACCCAAAACCTCATAGAAGAATCCTCCTGTTTTTCATAAGGGACATATTGATATACACCCCTGCAGCAATAAGGTCATGTTAAGTTAGTTTAATAACAGAAAGTCTGTGTTCTTATACAATAGGTATGTTTGTCACTTTTGGGGGAGTGGCAATATATGAGTCTTATTTTTATGCCCTATCATTGCATTATAGGATGCTGTAACATCTTCTGCTTTCTTCACATTGACATTTTATTTCATATAAAGTGTATCTGAATAATTTATAATTAAAGTGCTTTTTCACCTTTTCTGCATTGGAACTTCTGTAAAAGCTATTGTATGTGTGGTCTATTGCATTCAGTACTGAAAGGGACGTTCATTTTCAATAATATTTGCAGGCCATTTCAGGGAGCTGAAAAAGAGAAAATGGATTACAACTATGAGCAATTCTACATCAGTCACAGCCATATAAAAATATGTTAATCTCTTAATGTATATAAAAGGAAAGATGCAGAAGTAGATGCAGGAATACAGTGCTTGACACCACTCTCCCCCTAGAAAAACCTTCTTGTGTTGTAGCTGCTAAATACAGTCCTATTTCAGTTTCCTCAGGAAATGAGAAACGTGTGAAAGACAGACCTCCACTGACCACTCACCTCTGCTTCTGAGGTCTCTGCTTTCTCTTTTCTCCTAGGTTAACCTTTAAGCTTCTTTTCACCCAGTGTTGACCTGCAGCCCCAAGCGCAGACACGCCCTCACTGGCATCAGTCTGATGCCAAATTGTGCAACAGCTTTATTGGCAATAAAAGGGTGAGGGCTTAAACCTGGAGGTGATACATAGTTTCTGATGGGAATAATTTCTTATTGTTTCCATCCATTTCTTTTCCATAATGTGTTTTCAGCACATCCCAAACAAGTAACTGCATTACAAGCTTTTGTTAAGAAAAGATGAGGAATCATTTGAAATTGTGAGAGCATGTCCAGTAGGTGCATATCCTTCTCAAACAGCTAAGCTTGAACAGCAACAAGGAGATCCTCTCAGATGTGCTATCCATAGGAAACCCAACTCAGAAATGTTGTTTAAGATGATGGCAGATATGGGCTGACTGCAGTTTGGGCAGAGGGGACTCCAGTGTTCCCTGTAGACACCTAGGTTTGATCCAGCTGGTGGGAATATTGAGAAGGATCATTTGGGCTCCAGAGCTGTGCACCCCTTGGTCCTTCAGGCTGCAGAGCAGTGACACACACCAAAGGAGCCCCCATCTCTTGTGGTGGGGCACTTTATTAATGGCTCCTTGGAGCAGCAACTGTGTCAGGGCAGATCTGCCCTGGGTGTTTGCAGGGATTTAATTGATCACTTAGAAAACAGTATTTAAATTGGTGCAGTCTTCCAGGTTGGCTGCAGCTTTAGGAACAAATATATTTGTATAAAATTTACCTTCTTCTAAGCAAATGGCACTCCTTCAAACCCTTTGGTGATGATATAACTGAATCAAGAATCCAGGAATTTGATTCTTGGATTTAAATGGATTTTGGGTTTTTTTCAAAAGGGACCAAGCTAAAAAGAGAAAAAGAGGGAAAACCTGAGAGAAGTCCACTGTTTTAGCCAGCACTGTGTTTTGTGCACTCCAGAGTAATAGTGAAAACTTAATCCAACACTGGGTGCTGATTTAGGTGTCAGTGTGGGGCTGACAGAGCCTGTTTGGGCTTGCTTGGAGCAGCAGCCTCCGCAAGGAGAGAGATCTCTACGAGTAGGGCATTTTGGGATGCGGGACTACTGTGTCTCAGTGGCACCTTGGGGCTCAATATTATGGTTATGTTGGCCACAGTAAAGCAGCTGGCTGGGAAAATATATAAAAACAAAATGAATAATTGTTATTAATGGTGATTAGAGTAATTAATGAATGTCAGCATCCCTATTAGCTCTTGGGCAGTTGCTTTCTGCTACCCAAATTGTCCTTGCATTACACTGGCATAGGCTATGGAATCACTTTAAAAGATTACTTAGTCCTTTAGGAGCCCTGTTTAGAAGACAAAGTACATATTCCAGTTACTGATTTTATTACAGGATATCATTGGTAACCTTGAGTTAAAATAGGGGTGATTATCTCTGAAGTGAAATCCTGAGCCAGTGAAGCTGGTTAAGATTTTTTGTCATCAGCTTCAAAGTGGCCAAGTTTTTGTCCTTGATAATGACAGGGACACATTTTTTTTAAGACAGCTTGGAAACAACTACTTTTGCTCAGACCACAATGTTATCTATATGTGCTTAAATCAATTCAGAATGAGAAACAGATGAAGAATTTGGGAATTTTTGCATTCATACTATTGCCTATATTAAAATTATATTAAAGATATTAAAATTATAATTTGTTTGGTTTGAGCTGAAGTGAGCACATGGAAGGTGGTTTGTTGGGATTTTTGGTGGTTTTAAAATAAACTTTAATATCTCCTCACAAGAAATAGAAAATTTAAACATCACTTGACATTAGCCTAAAACCTACCTGGATATCTGCAACCCTGGAGAAGCCCAGCCGCTGCTTTTAAAAGACATATTAGTCAGAAAAGTAGAAACGAAGTGTTAGGGATGAAATAGGACCAATTCTAGATGACAATAGAAAACACGATTTTGTTGCTGTGTCAACCAGGTACTGAGCAATGTGTGCACTTTGGTGCCTTTCCTCTAGGAAGGAAAATGTTCAGAAAAGAGCAAGGAGCAGGGATTGGGAAGATCTTCCTTATGAAGGAAACCCAACAGACCAGGACTCCACAGCCTCTGGAAGAGGTGGCTTAGAGGGGATACAAGAGCAGTGTAATTGGCTCAGCTGCAGAAGCCAAGTGACTCAGACACAGTGGAGAGATCTCCAGCATTACAGGGGGATGGAGACTGCCAAGGGGGATGCTGCCAACTCCTGAACTCGCCCTGCCAGGGGTGACCGTAACTCTAGAAGGAGAGCAGTATCTGATTTGTTACTTGGCATACTCCTGCTGTATTGTCCCTGCTGCTGGCCCAGTCATTTTCATAGTATTGGTAAGGAAGTTGAGGAGCTGGATGCTAATGGGTTGTTTAGATATTAAATGTTTTGTAACAAAAACAACTAACAACTGGGATGTCTTTCTGATGGGGGTGAGAACTCAGGATGTAACCTTTGGAGAGAAAACTCTTCAATTAGCTAAAAATGTGGTTCTAGCTGAGTCAAGAAAGAGACTCCTTCATCCTAATTTAAATCTAAATTACATTAATTGAAGACTGTATGGTTCTGAGTTTTATGACTTAGAATAACTGAAAATTTATTAAATTGCCTTTTTTTTTTGTTCACAATTGTTTTCCCCACAAAAATGTGGACTAAATTTGTAGACCCAGTAGTAGATGCCAGTTTGGAAGAATTCCACTGGATTCATTGCAGTTATTCTAGTTGCACCTTCCTTAGCGAGTACAGAATTGGGCCCTGTGTGCACAAATTTTCCACTTTAGACCTGAGGGAATATACTTGAGATCCAAGCCGAGGTTCCATTCCAGACCAAATCTTTCATATGCAGATTATAAAATCAGTAAAAAACAAACTTAGTTTGGCAGTGACTTCAAAAGAGATCTTTGGATGATTTTATCAACAATAGAAGAGGCAATTTGTTCTTCATGCTAGAAATCAACATATATCACATTTTAGGAGATGTGATCTATACTGACTGGGGGTTTTTCTGTAGAGAGAAAAATATCATATTTGAGAGAATTTTTCTTAGGGCCACTTCAGATCTCTATAAACACTTCTGCCCTCAAAAACCTTATCCCGTAATCTCAGAGAAACATTTTTACCCAATGTACATCGATCAATATTTTTGGTTTATTTATTTAAGTTGTCTTGTCTCTTTGACTGCCTGAGGCTTCAAATAAGATTTCAGGAGTTTATCTCAAGTTTCTGTATTAATTCTGCAGGAAGCTTGAACGTTGAGTTGAGAGTTGTGGTTTGGATTTGTAGATGCTAATGCAAGAAAGCACCCAAGGAATGCAACTTCTCTCAACTCTTGCACTGCAAGAGACCTCATAACCACTAGAGAAGGGAGTTAAAACATGATTTTCTCTTCAGCCATTGCCAGGAAAGCTGCCAGCCAGATGGATGATCCATGGTGGATGGTCAACAATCATAGTTAAAAGTTCTGTGTGTGCTGCCATTGCTTTTCAAAAGCACATGTTCCCCGAATGAGCACAAATAAATAGATAATGGGGTGGGCGTGGATGTCTTCTCTAAAACAGTCACTGGATGTCTCAAGTCTTGTTGGCTTGCATAGTGTGTGTGTAAGAGCCACGGTAAATGCTTCTCTAACATCCACCCTCCCAGTCAGAGGGTGCAGCAGTTCCTGTCAGGTGTGGTTGAACACCTCTCAGATGACATCTGGCATTCAGCAGCTGGATGCAGAGGAAATATTTTACTAAAATAGTTTAAAATGATGTTAAAATAACCACACATGCAGTGGATAGAGTTTGCATTAGGAGGAGATAACAAAGTATGGCCATATTTCTTTCATGCAAAAAAAAAAGCTCAAACCCCGCCACCCCAGCCTGCTATTTAGTGATATTCAAATACATTTCAACAGCAAAATGTTTACTCTGGAATGAGGTATAGTAGAAAATCACTCCTGCTATAAGTTATTAGAGGTGAAGAATCGTTTATGACTCCAGTCTGAAGAGGGATGAGGGAGCTGCCCAGGCAAGCCCCCGCTCAGCCTGCCTGTTCCCCATTCAGAGGTGTCTCCACAAAGAGGTCTCTAAATGGAGCTTAGCCCTGTATTTCTGTCTTCCATATGGACCCCTTTTCCTTTTTTCCTTCCCCTGGTCCAAAGATGGTCACATTTTTAAGGCTTTGCAAACTGCTTCAGAAAGGAAGGGCAGGACGGCTCAGGCTCTGGAAGCACACTGGTCACACCTGAAAGAAACAGCTTCACTTATCCACAGGTAAGAACAGCAGTGCTCCTGCTTCAGAAGCTGAGTAGTAGTTGCTAGAATCAGGGCAAATTCACAGAATTTAAAAGGTTTTTCCCACTGCTCTGTACAGCTAATTTCACAGCTTCCACTATTTGAAGTGGATAATTTGTATTTTCAATGAATCAAGGCAAATGCTGTCAGACCTCCTAATGGTTGTTTCTATCTACTATACCTTAAAAAAAGTACATATGTATCCTTCTTGGTTTACTGCCAGTGAATCAATGTTAAAGTTCTGACATATGGATGTGGGATTTTTTGCTGTCTTTGAAATAGGACCAATGACATTAAGGTTTGTCATGTAAATAGTAGAAATAAAGCAGAAAAACCCAAGAGTTATTTATGGTTTTAGGATGACATCTGTAATGTGGGTGGCATAGAAAGAAAAGTAGAGAATTTCAAAGCTGTTCATAGCTGAATGAATTGACTGAGCATATATTTTTCAGGGGTTTAAAAGACATTGGTTATGCAAAGTTCATGCATGCAAACTGAATAAATATATGAACTAAAGATAAAATAAATCTATGAACTGGCTGCACAAATCTCAAACCATTTCTTTGCTTATTTTTCACTCCCACCCTTTCTTCTCTGGACTGTTCACTCCTGAACAGACTTTTTTCTGAAACTCATAAGTTGCCTGAAAAAAAATATAATTTAAGACATCAGCAGCTCCCAGCAAAAGCCTCTGTTGCACTTGACAGGATGCTTTCTCTTGGCTGAGTCTCTGCCGGGACCAAATAATCCTGATGGCCAGGTTGACCTGCCCTGGCAGTGCCCAGCCCCATACTACAAATAGATTTTAGAGGAAAGAAAAGAACCCTCAGTCTGTTGCATTCCAAACAAGTGTTTGGCAGCAGTGACTCATGCTGTCATAATGCAGGGATAAACATTTAGAAGACATAAAGCTGCAGCTCTAGAGATGATGGCAGGAAGTTTGATGCATGTGAGGTGCCACAAAGGAGAAGCTGTCTCAGGATAGGGCAGAGAGGCACCTGGCTTTCAAACCCATCTTCTGCTCTGAACAGGAGGAACCATGGAGAATGTGCTGTGTATAGAGGGCATTTGGAAGTGGTCTCTGACAGGGCAAGATAAACCACTGCTCCCCAGCACTGGTGAGTATCAATTACTTGTGCCCCAGAGGAGGTAAAGGATGAAAATCAGCATCTCCTTTCCCACAGATTTTGTTCAGTTTTGTACATGCTGGCTGTGAGCTGCCCATTAGCAGCTGACTGCTCAAAGGCAGCACACTGTGCTCAGGCTTCCTGCTGTGCATGTGGGCTCACAGCAGAACTGACTTTTCCAGAATAACGGCTTTTTTGAAAGAAAAGGCAGTTGTAAAAAGTAGGGTATTAATCTGTATTTGATAATAATTACTCAAGAACTGTAATCTTGTCTCCGTTTTCACACTTGCTGAATGAGGATTCGTTGAACAGCCCATGCCAGGAGATGTCTCAGAATAAAGCAAGCAAAGGGAAAGGCTGTTTGCTCGGCTGTGCCCTTCCAGCAGTGCTCTTGTCTCTTTGGCAAAGGTGTGCTAATAGCCTGACCATTTCCAGGGGACCTGGCTGTAAGGATCTGGAGCAGGTTACTCTCAGCAAAGACCCGCCCAGGCCCTTTTACAGGAATGATTTACAGAACCTGCTCAATTCCCTTGTCTTTGTGCCACCCCTTCAGTGCAGGCCCTGACTGCTGTAAGCACAGATCACCAGACAGTAGCATGGGAACTGCTGCAAAAAAAGCCACTAGAAACCCTTTCCACAGTTTCAACTACACTGAGGCAAGACTCAGCCCAGAGAAAGAGAAGTTTTTACCAATTTAAGCCTAGACTGTTTTTGAGACAATCAGATTTTTTTACAGAGGGCTGGTAAATGATATTTTAAATAAGATAATCAGACAGGTCAACTCTTAGTTAAGTTTTTAAAAGCGAATTTAAAAATTATTAGGGGTTAAGTTTGACATTTCAATACGACATTATTAATTTTTCTTCTGCTGTTGTTTCCTAAAACTCTGTAATAGCAAAGGTCTGGCATAGCCTACAAATAACCAGAAACATTGTGAACACCTCTAGGAATTTCACAGTAGATGTGCATGCAATTGAAGTGTCCGAGTGATATGGTGCAGAATAATTATTTAAATAACATGCTAATCTTCACTGGAAATTAGCAATACCATTTCAAGCAATGCAAATCATAAGCAATTACATGGAATTATCTGGTTACTTACACTGCAAACAGAAAAGTTAATTATTTCTACCCAAGACAGCAGCCACAGCTTCAGCACATTCCCTTTCTTGCAGTTCTTTGGGAGATGCTTTCATCTTCCCAAGTTCTAAAATTTGCTTTGCTTTTGTACTTACATTCTCTAAAACTGAAAATACAACTACATATATATATAAAATGAAGATATTATAATACAATTTTGTGAGAATTATTAACAAATGGGTCTACAATTCCATTTTCCTCCATGCCTAAAGTTGTAGGACTTGATGGCCAATTTGGACTCCAAAGGACTGATATATTTAGCACACACTCTGAGCTGGAGTTCTGTATTTTCAGACCATCTGTGCAATGACAATTGCTGTGTGTTCAGTGCATCAAAGGCTGCAGAGGTATCACAGGTTCCAACCTTTCTGGATCACTCAGCTACACTAATTAAGGTATTGGCATAGAAAACGTTTTCTCTTAGTCAGAAAAGGTCTACAAAATATGCAGACTTGAGACCCATTACAGCTGTGCAGACTCCTGTTGAGATTCTTTTTTTATTGACCTTTCTTGCAAATTAATTTTTTTCTAAAAATATTTATTCAGACTGGATTTTATTTCACCTTTGATATGCATTAAATCAAAAGCAAAAAATTCAAGTGCTGTGGAAACCATAGTGTCTCGTGTGTTGGTTTCCAAGGGCACTTTCTACAGAATTTTTTCATCTCTTTACCATATTTCAAGATCTTCAGTTCTTCCAGCTAATCTGAGAAAGCTCCATTTTGTTGCCTGTGAGGTTAGTGGGTGGTTGGGTCTGACATTCAGTACTGAAAGTCTCAGATCCAAAATAATATGTTCAGTAGCTTGTCAACTAAATATAATGAAAAAGCAAAAGTCTTATAAAAAGAGTTCTTGTAACTTGTGTTATTAAAGCATACAAATTTTAATGATTTCTTCCTCAGTATAAGCAGTAAAAAATGCAAATTACTGAAAAACTGGTGAAGGAAGATGAAAGTAAGGGTTGGGCTGTATGGATGTTGAGAAAATGATTGAGGATAATGGAAATATATGGGATGAGGCTGAAGAGAAAATTTGTTCAAACCTGTTGAAATACAATGTACTGTGGCACTTGATGAATTGGTGGGATTTCTGTCTTCACTGCATGGCCAAAGGATCTCTGTGTCTAGGATTTCGGAGTGTCACCCCTCCCTCTGGCACAGCCCACACCCCACTGCCAAGTTCAGTCGTCCCAGGTCACAGTGTGCTGTTGTAGCTCTGCCCAGTCAAATCTTTGTCACCTCTCCAGGTATCAGAGATACTGCTAAGGCCTCTCACATGGTACCAGAGACATCTCATCATGCTCTCTGTGTACTGTAGCAGTTTCATCAGGAGCTCAAATTTGTTCCTGTCACCTCAGTGGGTTTTTTCGTTTGAGAAGCTGCATTTCTGACAGTTGTGTTTGTAACTAATAAGCCACAGCCTCCTCAGAGGGATGTCAGCTGAAGTAACTCTGAGTGTGATCTTCCACAGTAAAATGTGGTTGCTGTCTATAGAGCGACAGTAAAAGTTGTGCTCGTATTTTGCTCCTCCAGACCCATTCCCTCAGCTTACAAATGAAAACAAGGCTTGTCTGGCTGTCAGGATTGGAAACTCAGGCTGACATCTGAAAACTGAGCTGTGTTCTCCTGGCATCATCACCCACCCCCTACCCTGGAATTTGTACTTCACTCTTAACTTTGTTGATGCTGAAGGCAAAATTATCCACCATCATGACAATGACACCCGTTGTTGTTAAGGAAATGCCTTCAGCACAAGGCACTATTCTCAGCTTTCTCAAAAGTTATCCTTTGTGTTCTCATCTTTCATGCTTTTCCTCAGCCCAGGGGTGATTTTCTTCTCTTGTGAAAATGTAGCTAAATACTGACCAGCTATTAGTGAGATATTTTGGCTCTGGATGAGGCAGTTTCACTAGATAAAGCCTCAAAAGCTTTTTTTTGCTACTGGACAGTTTATAAATAACTTCTTTTAAACAGTCTCAGAATCCTACTCATCTAGTCCTTTGCAGTGACATTGATTCTGTTGCTTTTACAGAAAGTTTCCTTTCTAAATCTCTGGAAATCTGTATGGACCACACGAAGTGTGGGACACTTCTTGAATATTTTATTAGTTAAATTAGGTGGGTTTTTTTCTAAAACAAATCTTTCAAGCAGCCAAATCCTTTGTATTTTTCTTGTCCATCAGAAGTAATGGTAGGTAAGTCGCAGGAAAAGGCCGTTAGAACATTGTTCCATAAAGGGAATAGAAGATGAATGATTCATACTCTTGCTTTGAGGAAGAGTAAACAGGTTGTTCTGTGAAATGTAGAAATGGTAAAATAATGTTCCTATAGATTTTTACATTTTCACATTACTAGACATTTTCAGTCTTCTGGCCTTGCTTCTGTCCTCAAATCCTCCATCCTCTCTGTGGCCCAAACACCTCCCACTCATGTGCTGTGGTCCTTCCTATGACCCTCTGCTCCATCCTGGAAGCATCTCTAATTCCCTCTCCTGGTCCCCGAAACCACGCTGCTGTGTCCTGCAGTTGTGACCATACCTGTTCGGTACTGGATAAACAAAAGGCAGAATTGCCTGGAAATAAAGGTGTCCTGACTGGGCTCATCAGGCAGCTCAGGTCATGTCTCTGCTATTCCACGGTCATTTTTTCCTAAAGCCACAGGCATGCAAGTCTGGGGAAACCTCTGTTCCTGTGATGAATGTGGTTTGTATTTGCTAGTTGGTTAAAAAATTGGTTGAGGGGAGGTGTTAGAGGCAGTTTGATTAGACTGACCATTACCATCCTAAGAAAATGTCCTAAAGCCATTAATGGGTTTTCTTTGTGTTCTAAACCTGCAAAGATGGTGAATGGTCTAGCAGGGAAGCCATGTGAGAAAGAGCGGATGTCACTTGGCTTGTTCGTCCTGGAGAAGAGACTGAGGGGAGGCCTCCTTGCAGGCTGCAGCTTCCTCGTGAGGGGAAGTGCAGGGGCAGGCCCTGAACTCTGCTCTGTGGTGCCCAGTGGCAGGGCCCGAGGGAACAGCAGGAGGCTGAGTCGAGCGAGGATGAAGTAAGATACTGGGAAAACATTTCTCACCCCGAGGGTGTTGGGCACTGAACAGGCTCCCCAGGGGAGTGGTCACAGCACCAAACCTGACAGAGTTCAAGGAGTGTTTGGACATTGCTCTCAGGCACATGGTGTGACTCTTGGGGCTGTCCTGTGTTGGGCCAGGAGTTGGCCTTTGATGATCCCTGTGAGTCCCGTCCAAGTCAGGATATTCTGTGATTCTATGAAACTGGACCTGAAAAGTTTCCTTCACTCCCAAAATCAGTCTGTATTAGGAACATAACTCCCACAAATCCCTTCACTTTCCACAGCAAAAAAAAAAGGTCACAGACTTTCATTATCAGCTTATGTAGTACTTGTAATTACTCATGTTGATTCCAAGACATGGACAAGGCATATGGAAATTAACAATAAGTAGAAATTTCCCCCTTATTTTTTCTTGGTATTAAGATTAGAGTAAGTTTGGTTAATAAGACCTCAGTCATCCTGAATTCTTATCAGCTGGATGCTGACATCCTCACTGAGACACACTCCCACTAACATAAGGGTGCACCTGAAGAGCAATTAGGGAGAAGCTGGCTGTGAATGGTTAGTTCTATTTTAATACCCGGGAATTATTATAATGGCATAACTATGTAGGCAGATCAGATAAATATTGACTTGTGGTTGACAAAGAGATGTTTTAAAATACCCACCGAGTGCTGGCCCTGGCCATGCACTTTCATTCCTGCTTTCCTGCTTTCCACTGTGTCCCTGGACGTGATCCTATCCCACTGGCATCAGTGGCAAGACTCCTAGTTGCACCAGCAGGGCTGTAATTTTACTCTTTAATTAACATGCTAAAAACTTCTGTACATGTTGCCATATAAGTGGACAAAATAAGAACGGAACAGTTTTGAAGACCCTTTCTGTAACACAGTGAAAATAACCATGAAGGGAGTATAATTTGAATACATCCAACTTTGAGGAAGTCAGTATATGTAGAAGTAATTAAGCAATATGAATGTGATTTTTAATTGAAATTCCATGCTTGTGGATTTTTCACATATCCAAGAAACAGGAAAAAGAAGATAAATGTTTCCCAGATACTTATGAATGCACCTAGTAAATTTTACAGCTATTAAAAAACAAACCCAGAAAGAAACAATAAATAATTCTCCCAAGAAAAAAGAGTACACACACATAACTGAGTGGGCACAGGCTGCCTCCTTCCTCTCCCTGTGAGCTGGTTCTGCCAGGGCATCACAGCCAGGGCTCAGAGTGTGCACACACCAGCAGGGAGGAAAGCACCTGAAATGTGATGTCACCTGGAGGCTGGGCAAACCTCTAATGATAGAAGATTTCATTTGGAGAAGATAAAAGAAAATGAATCAGACAAACAATTAGATGAGAGCTATGGAGTCTGTCCTGGAATGTGGATGGGGGTGATGAAGAGATGTCCCTGGAATTCCAGGCTGGGTGATGAGATGACTGTGCCATCTCGAGAGCAGTGGCACTCACGGGGCCTGGGTGAGCATCTCCTAAGGGCAGCCCAAACAGTGGCACAGGGACACAATGGCTTGCTAAAAAGCAAAGGAACATTGCTTTGGTTTCCAAGCACTCTGCAAAGAAAAGCCTTGATACAATCTTGCATAGTTTGGGATATTTGAGAATGAAAAAAACCAACAAACTTTAAATGGATCTATGTTGAACAAATGATGATTGTGCAATCCTTGTACAAAATATATTTCTGGGAATAGAAATGGGCTGTTCTACAAAGAAAAAAAAGTGCACTGATGGAACTAAAGTCCTAAATATTTCAAAAGTAGGAATCAGCAAGGATCACCTGTGGCAAGGTTTGCAGCCTCAGAACTTGAGGGACATCTTCCATGTGATAACTCCTCTCTTTCTGTGGGAAACTCCATATCTATATTTAAGGGAGAAAATATTTAGAGAGATATCCTTATAGGTGTATGTGTACATGTGATGTATACAATGTAGATGTGCAAATATTTGGGAAAAGAAATAAAAGCTGGTTCCAAAACCGGACAAAATGAAACAGGGGACAACCCAGTGTATATTTTACACCCAAGAGATTAATTGACAGGAGATGAGCCTGCGTAGCATGGCATCCACGTCTAAGTGTTTTTCCAAAAGATCTCGGTGTGATTCCAGGCATTCTATCTTCAAGTTAAGGAGATAGCAGGAAAAACATCATGGCAGGAATAACACCAAAGAAAAGGAAAGCGCTGACTTGTCCTGTCCTCGCCGGGGGTACCGCGGGGTTGGGAACCGGGGAGGGGAAGCGCACGGCCCGGCCAGCGAGGGGCGCTCCGGGGCGGGACATCGCACCTGTGCGGGGTGGGACATCGCAC
>VZTJ01000294.1:2983995-3057346 GCA_013397795.1 Orthonyx spaldingii
GTGTGCGTCCCGCCCGGGAGGGTCCCCCCGCATCCCGCCGCCCGCCCGGGCCGGTGCCGGGAGAAGGAGGAGGGAAAAAGGGTTCGGGCTGCGAGCGGGGAGCGCTGTGCGGTGCCGCAGCCCGGCTGCATCCCGGCCCCGCCGGGGAGGCGTTTTGGGTTCTCCGCGCTCCCCCATCGCTGACGCTCCCGGGATGGGGCGGGCGGTGGAGCGGAGCTGCCTGCAGAGGGGTCTGGGGGACTCCGCAGCCTCGCCCCGCGGTGCGGCTGGGAAGGAGCAGCTCTCTTCCCCGCGGGTCTCTCTCCGTCCGGGCCGCACCTGCCGCGGTGCTGCGCTGCCCCCGGCCCCTGCCACCCGCACCGGGTGGGGCTGTGCCTGCAGCCGGCCCCGCTGCTGCCCGGCCTGGGCTCCGAGCCGCTCATCCCTGCCCATTGCAGCTGAGGTGCCGATGGAGGCAGGCTCAGCTCCCTCGCTTCCCGCTGGCCAGGCAGGTCTTGGCGTTTCCCGGCACGGTCTGTAATTCCCTTGTGTATCAGAAGGGAACAGGGAAGGGTGTGATGCAACCCCTGTGTACAGGTCGGACGACCTGCTTTTTCTCCTATTGTACTGACTTGAATTCATTAGTAGATCGCTTTGTGGTGGCTTTTGGAAAGCAAGTGTGATAATGGGCTTCCAAACTCTACCTGCAACGTAATCATGGACCGGCCATGAATGTCACAACTCTATCACTCCTTCCCTTTCATACTATTTTACCTTTCCTTGTTCCATGTCCAGTGCCCAGATTCCCATTTCAAGCATCTAAAATTCTTCCTTAGCTGCTGCTTGACTCTTTCTCAGTTATATGTAGTTCTTCCATCTGTTTGCTTCTGAACGACAAGAAACTCTATTTTGAGTAAACTATGCAGATAATTCACTAAAAGATTTATTATCACTGCTTTCTTTTGAACAGTGATGTAGTTCATGTAGCAGTGTTCATACTAAAATTCTGTCCAAGTTAATGCTCCAAGAATGCAGCTGTTCACCTTGAGCAATTGTTTTGGGTTTCATGAAGTAAGGCACAATTACCTTTATGTGAAGGTGAATGCGTTCTGGGTGAGACTCCATGAAACCTGGAGATAGAAGCAGAAGGGTTTGTTTCCATAAAATTGTGACACTCACTTCTGAAACATGAAAGTTGGGTTCAAACACCCCCAAAACTGAGATGGGAGTAATGGCTTGAACAGTGTTTCGAAGAAGTGCTAGAATTATAAGGAGAGGCTCTCTCTGTTTCTTTTTTTCAAAACTGGAACTGAAAAGTCCATTTTTACAAGGAGAGTCTTCTGCAACCTGACAAGAAATGTGAAAAGTGAATTTAGATCTCCCTTAGCCTAAGGCTCAGACCCCCTGCTTTGTTGCCAAATGACCTGGGGTTACCCTGATGTATCTGCAAATAAGCAGGTTTAGGTGTCTCATTTGCATAACAAATTCCTTGGCCATAAATTCTCTATGGACAGTGGCATTTTCTTGCTGTTAGCTGCAGGTGTTTGCAGAAGGGTGCTAAAGTGCTGCTCCTGCATCTCCTTCCTGGTGACCTTGTGTGGCTCTGTGCTCATCCATCCCTTCCTGAATCTTGGGAGTTTCAAAGTCCTTGTCATCAGGACAGTTGATTTCTCTGAGGTGGTAACTTTCACATTGCTTTGTCTTTACTGTCACAACTGTCTTCAAGGTTCTCCTCTGTAAGTTCTTGCACAGTCGCTAGGCTATATCTGTGAAAACAGAGTATATTTAATGCAGTGAGGAAGATGTGAATGGCTTACTGGATGACGGAACTGCCACAGCTCCATCTCTCCAGGACATCCCCCCTTTCTTCAGTGCCAGCTCTCAGGCCCCTGCATCTGACCTGGGCTAGATCGAGTGCCAGGGTGGCCCAGCTGGAGAGAAAGGGAGGGAGAGGGAGCTGAGGGCTGATAGCTGGTGGCAGGATGCACGTGCTAGGGGTAGATACCATACTGCATGGAGAGAAAAGAGGATGCCTCAAGAGGGTGAAAAGACAGAATAGCTCTTCCTCTGGAAGAAGAAGACTTTTAATTATTGCATACATTTGTGCCAGAAGTGCTGCTTGTGATTCATCAGCATCTTATTTTATACGTAACCTGGAGATTGAATGTGTGTTTAAAAAAAACAAAGCCACAAGGCCTGATTACAGTGGCCAGCAGCACCATGGGTGGCTGTGTGTCTGAACCTTTGTAAATCAGTCCTGTTTGCCCCACAGGAGTTGCGATGAGATGAGACAAGGCATGAAATGCTTAGATGTGACAGCTGTGGCTGCATGTGTTTCTTAAATATTGAATCAGTCACCTAGCCCATGTTCTTGATGTTCCTTGGTTACCAGATCATTTAGAAACACTTTTTAATACCTCAGATGAAAACTCTGGTGTCTGTGGATGATACAGAATGGTGCTGGACCAACACACTTACTGGGTTTATGTCCTGGCTTGGACTAGATATTGAATCTATGGGCTTTTAGTGGAGAAACTCTCTGGGTTTATTACTGCAGAAGACAAGACAGCAACTTCTTGTAATTATCCTGTCTCTAGCTAATACTACTTTCTTTTCTGTACTCCTTTCTGTTACGACTTTGTTTCACAAGGAATTTATTTCTGGAACAGCCTAAAAGGTATCTTTTCCTGATGGTTTGTATTAAATCCTCAAGTTGTGCTCTTAAAAACAACAACTTACTACCTGAAGACTTCTCTGGTGTTCTGTGAGTGACCAAGTAAAGGCCACATATATTTTAAAAGTGGAGCTTTGCTTATCTCTAATCTCCTGGTGGACTTTTGCTCCTGAAGTTGATAGCCTGAGTGAAAGGGAACAAAGGGAAAAAATAATCTTCTATTCAAAGTTCTTTATAGAGATTTGTTTGTCTTTCTCCACTCTTCCTTTCCTGGATGCTTTATCATCTTGAGATCTGCCTTCCTGCCTTTGAGAGAGTACAGTTCATGTTTACACTTTAGTTATTCCTTAACGGTCAGAACCACTCTGAACTGGCTCAGTGTTTACAAACTGCCTGATGACGTTTTGTAGCAGTGGGCAGACTGCTAGCAAAGATACAATGTTTAGTGATTGTATGGTTCTTGCTCATGCCACAGGTGAGGAGGATAATAACCAGGATAACATCCAGATGATGGTAGCAGAAACAGAGAAGGTAGGTACAAACTGCACATCCGTCTCAGATGTACCATAGTCACAAAAAATGTGGTCAATTACTTGCAAGGCAGAGATGAAAACACTGTTTTTGCTGTGATGGGATGGCTGGTAATTTGAAGTATGCTTGCTCTAGAGCCTGAGTCAAGGTCTCTCTTCTGTGGTGGTCTCTTGCAATAGGTTTTTGCATCAGCCTGAGAGTCTTGCATTTTCTTTTTAAATTGTTTTGCAGGCTTACTTGGTTTCACATTGTTTCCCTTTCCATGCAATAGTGAGTTGGTGGTAGCTGAGGTCAGTTCAGCAGGTGAGGCAAACCCTTGTGGAAAAAGCCCACAATCACTGCTAGGAGAACAGGCAGCAAGGCATTTCTGCCTCAAGTGCTAACACCTAGAGAATACAGCTGAACTTTTGGAAGCTCCTCAGTTTGGAGCTGCAGCTGGGCAAACACGAGATCCAGTTTCTTATTTCAATGGGCTGAGCGCAAGGCTCACATTCCCCAGCATCACTCTCGTGCTCTGCTGCTCCGTGTTCAGATCTCCCCTACCTGGCGTGGCTGCCGAGGGAGCTTGACCATCCTGCACGTGTCCAGTTTTTGGTTTGAGGTTTAAGCAGCCAGTAGGGGACAGTATTAATCTCTATAAATGAGATGGTTTCATCTGATGGTTTTGGCCAGCCCTGAGTGATGGTCCTTTGGAAGATGGCAGTACAGTCACATCCCAGATTCAGGTAGCGTGTGGCAGCCCTGTGAGATTCTGTTAGCACTGGGTTTGCCTCTCCTCAGGGAGCAGCCTGGCATCCCCTCCAGAGAACAGGCTGCAAAGACAGATGTGTGCCATTTGTTACCATCTCATCTTCAGGATCTTGCTGCAGAAACACCTCAAGTTAACAAAAGTTTGTAAAGCTTCACTGATTGCAATAGATCTCCTGTGTGGTGGCTGTGTGGTGCCTGCTGCTGAGAGAGTTGGTGCTGGCACAGGGGCACACGAGGGGCTGTGCTGGCAGCCTGAGTCCTTACACCGATGATGATGATGATGTGCTTCATGACTCAGTGCTTCCTGGCTCACAGCTTGAGTCATCTTTTTGGAGGCCACTGGACCTCATAATGAGGAGCTGTCAGGATCCTAGGATTAATTCCAGTGCTTGGAGGTGAGCCATTTACTGCTTTATAATTCTGCTGAACGTCTTGGGCCATTAGTTCAGATATCAACCAGAATAATAAAAGCTAATCTGCCATCGTTTTTCTCCTTTGAGTCTCTGGAGAACAGGAGTAGATTTAACAGACGAGAAGCCAGAGAAAATGTGTTCTGGAAAATTCCTCTGGACAGCCAGTTCTTTCACTTTACCTTGTGTTTATGCTCTTCAGGGAAAGTGTATGGGTCATTTAGGCAGTGGAAGGTGACTAATGACTACTATGGCAAGCAAATCTGAGGTCTAGAGGGTACAGGTAGTGTTGTCTAAACCATGATATTTTTATTTAAAATGTCTGTTCACTTTCCTGCTTTAAAGAGTTTCATATCAGTTCAGTTTAGTTAGCATCTCTAACTTACTTTTCCAAGGTAAACTGCTATTGGTCTAGATGTAGAGGGCTATGAATGCTTTAATATGGAGCTAAATTGCTCTTTTCTTACTGTTTTATTTTATTGCTAAATTTTGGAATATTTATTTCTAGATGTAAATTTAAAAATTATATTTAATCCTTCCTTTTGAAGGCATCTGGCAGTTGCAAACCACTGTTAATAGGGTTCCCTGAACCTGTGGGTTCTGGCACACAGGAATTGGTCACTGTCACCCCAGACCAGGTCAACTGCTGGCTGAGGGAGTGCCAGGGGGACTTCAGGCACAGAGTGTCTCATTCAGTGGGGTAGGAGACCCAGGCCTTGAAGCAGCAGCAGAGATCCTTGAAGCAGCCCTAACTGGCAGCATCAGGTTACATGTTGGTCTCCTCGTGTGTTTCTCTGTCAGGAGCAGAGCTGACATCAACATGGCCTGCACTAACAGCAACTAATAATGAGGCAGCAAGTGAATTGAGACCGTCTTATCTGCAGCTCTCCTGCCAGGGGTGGGCTGGCTGCTGAGGTGTCCGCACATGCGCCTCTCCACAGCCACAGCTGCAATGTGAACACATCCCTTCCTCCTTACAGGGGTCTGTGCCTTTGGGAGTGCACGGACAAGGAACTTGTATATGTGTCATGTTAAGTGATGGCACTTAACCCAAAGCTCTACCTGGCACTACCTTAGGAACCTTCTCTTTGACTTGAATCCTGGAGCTTTCTGCTGGGGAAGAAGTCACTTCACCCTGTGCTGGTTCCAGATTGTAAGAGATTTAAAAAATAGTTTAGTTGTCTGCAAATGGTATGGTGTTACTCTGTTTATGTTCCAGAAGCCTTGCTGCTCTGTGCCTCTCAGAATAGACCTCTGCCATGGAACTACTCGTTGTGCAAAAGTAGCTGACTGGATTCATTATGCTGCTGTGTAGAAATAAGTGATTAATCTTCCAGGCTATAGTTAATTTTAAAATAAAATCTTAAGGTGAGAACAAGCTTTTTGCTCTGAAAAGAAATGTAACAGTGAAGTCTTGGTTCTCCATGGTCATTGGCCATTCCCACAAGCTTCTGTGGGGTTGGATTAGGTTAGGTTAAGTTACGCTTCTGTTGAGGATGTCCTCAGACCTGGTGTGCTGGGGGAAAAGTGAGTGAGAGCCTTCCCATTTCCCCTCCTCAGTATCTCTGCAGAACACCGTGGGTATCCAGCAGCCATGCAGGCCCCAGTAACACTGACTCACTTGGTTTTGGCAGGAAGTCAAAACTGAGATGTGGTGGTGCTTGCAGGGAGAGGGGTGGGTGTGTGGGCAAGGTGGCCATCTAGTGCTGTGCAGTTGGAAAACTGCTGTTTTGTGGCACATCCTTCTTCCACCCAAAAACCACTTTAGTAACATTTTACCTTTGGAAATATGAAGTACAGTGGAGTTTCAGAAGAATCTGATATCTGTTTTGAAGCTGGAATCCCCATCTTTCTGAACTGCCTGTAATTTTCTTTCTCTGTTTCTTAACTTTTGTTTTCCTCCTTCTGTCCACAGACACTGGTGCTACCTAATCCTTAAAATACCTTCCTCAGACATTTCCAGGTGCAGGCTCTGTGTTGCACCTCACAAAACTGCAGTCTAATTCTCGCAAATTAAAATGCGATTAAATAAACCTGTTCTTCCACTGTAAAACAGGGAGGAAGGAAGCATTTTCCTTCTGCCCTTCCCTCTCCTGCCTCCCTTGCCCTGTTGTTTCCATATTGCACAAATTAGCCAGTTCTTCCTGGAATGTGGGAGGATGCTGAAGTGCACAAGAAGCTCACTCACCACATCTGTCAGGGCAGCTGAAACAGCCATGTCCAACCTGCCCAACCTCTGCCTGGCAAAGCAGAGCTCAGGGAATGAAGGAGGTGAGCTCATCAAGGAGGAGAAATGCACAGCCCTATTTATGCTGGTGTTATGCAGCTTTCTTGGCAGGAAAATGCTGCCAACACACATCAGTGATTCAAAATAAAAGGGTAAGAACTGAACATCTGGGGAGTTACTCCAGCAACTGGAATGACCATGGCAGGAACAGCTTTCCATAAAGAGCGTGCAAGGAAACACACACAGAGGCATTACCCTCCGTGTCAGAAAGGTGCGTACAGGTGTGTGCTCAAAAGTCTGCAGGTCATGGGGGAAGGCAGACCTGTGGGAGCTCCTCAAAATTATACTGGCAGAAAAGGGGTGAAATATAATTCTGGTCCCATGACACCACTGTGTGGAGAAGGTCAGACCACCTTGCCTTTTTAATAGCAACAAGCAAAAGCTTGAAAAAAGCTATATGAGCTAGTAGGTTTGAGGGTTTGACTAGATGACCTTTAAAGGTTCCCTTCCGGCCCAAACTATTCTATGATTCTCTGAATCATGGAGGTCAACCCTCCAGGCATCTGCTAAGAAAGGAATAGAGGAAGTTAAATGGCCTGTGAGTTTGAGTGCCATGATGGATACCTGTTGATGGAAAGTGATGAGAGTGTCTTCAGAACAGGTTTCATGGCCATGTGGAAATCACTAGCTGGAAATGTAGGTGTGAAAGGCATGATTGTGTGAGATGAATTTAGAAGAAGCTGCAGTTAGGCTGGAGCATGAGAACAGAAGTCAAATAGTCTTGTCAAGCTGAAGGTATGGTGGAAAATTGACCTCTGTTCTGTAGGTGCAGATACTAATTGAAGAAGCAGGAATAGACAGCTGCAGAATGGAAAGCAATAGTTGGGGCAGAGATTTCATGGAGGAAAAAAAGTTGTCAGAGGAGATCACAGGTTTGACACAGTTCAGTGGTGACAAACCTCTGAAAACTGCCCACAAAATGATTGACATCATGCAGGACTGTTCATTCAGCATTGCTGAAGTGTCACATCTGATCTTTAGGCTCTGTAATTCAAGACACACTTGTAGGTGCTGTGCCTGGAAAATGCTCAGTATCGCCTGTAAGAATTACCAGGTGATTAGGGAGTGGAAGAGGGGACAGTTATGTCCTTTTTGAATGCTTATAACAACCTTCTCCTGTGTCAGCCCTCTGAGGAAGGAAACAATTTGTTCCTTGACTGCAGTAGATAAGAAAATAGCCATAGGTTTAAATTTCAGCAAGAAAGTTTCAGGCTAGGTGGCAGGAGAGCAAAGCATTTGGAGATCGCCTGGAGCAAGCAATGGAGCTTCCACCTCTGGTTCAGTAAGGTCAGGTTGGATAAACTTTCACCAGAGTGATGGGAGGGTAAGCCGTGCATCCCTGGTGGACAAGTTGGACCAGGCTTGGTTTAGGTTGTCATGACATGTGAGGCTGTCCCTCCAGGGACTGCAGGTACGGTCCTTCACAAGCAATCTCAGTCTCCTTAGCAGCCACTCTTCTTTCTATCTGAAAGAAACTTACTTTTGTTACTTTAAAACGGCTTTCTTTTAGGAAGACAATAGAATCAATGTTTCTGTCCTATTAATTGCCTGAACAAATGCTCTGTCAACTCTAGGCTTATGTTATTCCACTTTATGTTTAAATGGCTTGGCAGATTCTGTTACTTCCATGTGTGTTCCTTCAGCAGAAGGAAGGAGGCTAATCACGGTACTTGAAGAGCAAAATACAGAAATAAACCCTATAATTCAGTCTACCTCCCAACTAGTAATCAGAGTGGAAGGGAAATAATATGGAGATTAAAAACTGAAATCTTCACACATAAACTGAGGTGTCTTAACTGTGTTCTGGACCCATTCCAGCTTCAGTGTGCTGGGTGTGTGTTGATGTGCAGGTGTATCAGCCTCAGCTGACCATCCTTTACAGACTGAGGGGGAGGCTTTGCATGAACACATACTGATGCAGGATGTGGTGACTGGTGAGAGGGATAAACTGGGTGAGCATTGTGCTTAGTGGGACAGTGTTGGTGGGAGACCTGCATGTACCTTTCCCATTTTCTGTCTGGGTGGTCTGAGCTTTGGTCTGGCAAAAGCCCCTTCTGCCTGACAGCTTCCAGGCATCCCTGGTGCTGCTGGCTGTGCAGCACTGCTCTGCTGTGGAACCTTGCTGAGGGCTTTATGTAATGGCCTTTTTTGGTGCTTGGAATGAGTTAAGAAAATGCTGAAATACTGCCAGGATTCTGCCTGGTTTTTAGGCTCCCCACTTGTTCTTTACTTGAGACCACTGGAAGTGCTGTGACTCTCTGACTTGAAGCCTGAGCATTGTTACATCTCATGTAGTGACTGTCTTGTTTCTGCATCAGCTGATGGTTCCAGGCCACATCCCTGCTCCTTCTGCCCAGAGTGCTTGTTGCTGCCATTGCTTGCACAGCAACTGGGAGCTGGATGTGTCCTCTCTGGGTGCTGGTCAACAAGGACTTGCTGCCAACAGCAGATATGGACAAAATTTTATGGCATTTAAGGAGGATTTTCTTGTAATTTCTGTTTATCTCCCTCTCCACCTTTCTGAGGTTTTGGTTGTCTCTAGGGGTCCCTCCAACAACACTGTGCAAACCTGAACAGCTATTGAAAACTGGCTGCCTCATGTTCTGCAGAGACTAAAAAATTGATTACCTGTTTTAAAGCATTTAAACAGAGTGGGAAGCTGCACAGATGTATGAGCTTGGTTGGGTGTATTTTTCATGCCTTGGGGCTCTTTGTGTGTACTTTGTGGGCTCCGTGTGCTATTGTCCTGCCCCTGCTTTCTCCTTACATTTCTGCAATTCCTTCCATGACTCTGTATTCCTCCTCTGCTGGTTCCCCCCCTCACCTTACTGTGGGTGCTGTGCACCCATCCCCTCCCTGCAAGGGGCTCATGGCCTCACCAGGATCTCCCACTGGGGCACAGCCCCTGTTCCCTGGCCAGCCTGTTTCTTCCCCATGGAGCCAAGAGTTGCACTGTTGATGCTCCCAGGGAAAGTGAATGCAACGGGTACTGGAGTGTTCTTGGCTGCTTGTTGGATCTTCAGGAAACTCTGAATGTGTGTGACATGGAGCTGTGCAGCTGGATGGAAGAGCTGAAGCCTTTGATAATCATGGGTTTTGCTTTTTCTTATTTTCCAAAATCTAATTACCAATATCTATTTTTTTTGGTGACTTTATAGGTTTCTTTATTAACTGGGTACACTTAATAAACATAAAGTGATGTAAAACTGACTGCTTATGCCAAATACTGCAGTACAGAAGGCTTTTTCTGACTGGTTTTACTCCACACAATGCAGCCCTATGGGGCTGAATTGTCTAATTTATGTTGTCTTTGTGTACAGCAACATCTAGAATGTAGTTTTTGGCTTTTTCTTTTGTGCCTGATTTTTGGTGGCTTCTCTAAATTTAGTACACTCTTTTTAACTGCATTAAAAAACCTTAAAGTGATAAGTATGTAATGTGTTAATTAGGGGCTTTGGGAGGGAATTCTGTTGGAAGGGAAGCAAGGGACTTCAAGAACTTCAATTAAACATGTACATCTTCTGAAAGATCCGAAGTAATTGAGAGCTGAGAACAGAGTGTTGGTTAATGGGATCTCTGGGTCAGACTCTGAGCCTTAGAAGTCTGATGCTGCACAGCTTGTCTCTAGGGACAGGGCAGCAAAAGCTGGGGCATGTTTCGTTCTCTGACAAGAGGTCTCCCAGAGGAATTGCAAGGAGTAGTATCTTTGCACAGCTACCTTTTTTTTTGCCTAAAAATACATGTTTAATTGATTATGTTACTGGTTCAGCTGCTGTTCCTTTGCTTCAGCTTTGAAGGCTAAACATTACATTTAAACATCATTTCTGAAATGATGGATTCCTCCTATGCTGTGTCATTGTGTGCTATTGTATCCCCAGAGCCACCATGGTGTTGGTTGGCCCTGCTCTGCTGGCCCTGTAGGAATGTTTTGGGGATGCTCCCATGCTCCAGGGAGGCTGGGTGGGTGCTCTGGCAGCACCTGGTGTGAGTGACCGACCCTAGTGCAGAGACTGCAAATGTGGCATGACCTACAATAGCCATTTTCTGTGCCAATACTTCAGCTGGGTAGTTTATTTATGGAGAATCACACATCCATGAGAGTTTCTTGTAGTCTGAGCACTTGAGATTTTTCAAAATAGATATTTTTCAGCTGATGAGAAGGGTCATTTTTGTGAAATTACCTGTCTTGTGTGTGTCTGCGAATGTCGAGGCTTATTGCATCTTGCTTCTGAAACGCTCCAAAAATTCTGACTTTATCTACAGCCTTAATTGCTGCCCATTGAAACCTCTCTGATCCAGAATGAATAGCAATGGAGATGGATGGAGGGGCTGACTTGCTGAAAGGGCTTCAGGGATTGTGGAAGGCATCAGGTCACTGCAGTACATTAAGAATAACCAAATCTAAATATAGGAGCTACTTAAAATTAGAGATTGAATAAATTTCTGGGAATGTTCGGAGACATTCACACAAATAATAGTGATGGATTTTTCTGCTCTGGAGTTAGAATGAGAATAAAAAGAGAAGACATTTCACAAAGCACTGCACTCTGCCTACTGCAGGAAGAGTGGCTGTAAATAGTAAATGTGAGCTAACTGCAGTCTGAAGGTGCATGCAGGAGGTTTGCTGTGCTTACAGGGTTTTAGGGCCACAACAAGAGCAAACATCACTTTATTACCATGCACTACCAAGCATCAAGTGGAGCGATTCTGTGGCACCCTGCGTGCGTGGCATGTTGCTGTTGGCATCGTGTCACGGACAGGCTCTGTTTGTCCCCTGCCACACGCTGGCTGTGCACAACTGCTGGTGTAGAGTTAAAAGAAAGGTGTTAAAAACCCAACCAAACAAAAAAACCCCAAACAAGTGTGTGTGTGATTTCTGATAGAAAAGGAATGGAAGGAAGTAAAATAAAGGTTTTTAAAATCATGTGGAAGGACTTGGACCTGTCTGCAGCCTGGAAATATTTTTTTTATCTCCAGATTTCTTTTAGAGCATGATACACTATACTTTTCTGCACAAAAGAGTTACTGGAATTAGGAAGTTTTATCCTTCATCCCATGAGGTTCCAAGTATAAAAGCATTACCTTAGGGATGTGTCTGATCCTCTCTGAGCTAAAGTACACAAGCACGTTGTTCCCAATACCTTTGAGACTGATGCTTAATTGAGGAGTTAGCAGTGCCAGAAGAGGGCTTTCTGTGGGGCCGTGTTAAGTGTCACCAAATACAGTTTCAGGATCTCAGACAGAAGCATTGGAGTTGCTAATTGCAGTGGGGGTGTTTTCTAAGTGGCAGATGAGACTTGAGACACTTAGACTGATTGCTCTGTCATGCAGCCAGCCAGCATCGAGCTGTTATCCTAGAGGGATGCCAGTAACTCATCTGTGACCTCTGCGACTGATAGATGGGGGAACACTCCTCTGACCCTGGCTTTCGAAACATGTTGACTCATCTTTTCTGCTCACTGATGCAAAAATCATTTCAAGTTGTGGGTTTTTTACAATAGTTGAATGGATACAACTTCTTTCCATCTTGCTTTTGTTATCTCTGTGCAGTTTGCCTCTTCTGCATTAAAAGCAGATGAAAAGACTGGAACTTCTACTGGCTTTTGCAATGAGTCACAAGTGCAAGTCTAGACTCCTTAGACAATTTTTATGTTTTCTCACTAGCACGTAGGATGAGCGTTTCTCTTTAGTAAGCTAGTTACACAGTCAGCTCCAAGCATAACAGTTTTCCTATTTGGAGAGTTTTGCAAGCTTATGTCAAAGCTGTATCTTAACTTAGTGTGTCCATGCTGAGACCTTCATGATCCCTTCTCAGTTCTCATCTTTAGGAAGTTCTTTCATCTTGTGTTTACATAGGCAACTTACGTATTTTTAATTTTTTGGGGAAGATAGGGGTTTTAATTCAGGGGAGGAGCAAAGGAGCCAATTTAGTCTCTCTCTATCTCTTTATTTCCTGCAGTGTACAGATGTACCTACAAAATGTGATTCACTTGCCTGTTGTTCCTGCTAATGGGGTGTGGGTCCTAGTCCCAAATGGCAGCAGCAGCAGCAAACCTTTTCTAGACACATTGAACAGGTTGCCAAAGTCATGGCCTAAGCAATGTATGCTGTTGTGTGGCTTCTCAGCTCTGGAGGGCTGGGTGTCACCTTTTGGAAGAGGGAAAACAAGCATGTTAGGTTGGGTACATCAAATGAAATCATCTAGCTGCCAAATCCAGAGACTGAATGAAATCTCATGCTACAAAAAATGAATAAATAAAGTGCTAAAGTATCACTGTTTGCTATGTATCTACTAAAAATGTCAAAAAGATAACCTGGTGGTTGTTACTTAAAGATATTGGAGTGAAAATGTGGTGGTGACATTTTCTTTTCTCTGCCCACTCAGACCCTTGTGTTCCCCTAGACCTGCTCGTGCAGCTGTGGTTGCTGAGCCCAGTCCCACACAAGAGCTGAATCTTCCAGCTGTGGCACCTCAGCGTGGGGTGATCCCATGAGATCCTGCCACTGGGAGCCAGGGGCCAGAGGCACGTGTAAGAACTCAGTGTTGAGGGCTGTTGTCAGCAGCACCTGGCAGCAAATTTCAGGGACTATAATGAGGCAAATTTTCAATTAAGTAGTTCAGTAATTGCAGTTTAAGTTTTTCATCTCAAAATGCATTTCCAGTGAAAGCAGTGGTGGCTTTGTCTACAGATGTAGAAACTTCAAACTTAGCATATCAATACCTTTTATGAAATACACCTGAGTACCCTGGAGGAAAGGTTGATCCCATCTCTTGAAAGTCTTTGTCAATGTGACTGCTACCTTAATTAGTTTGAATAGATTTCTACTCTGCAGGGAATGTAGCTTGAGCTATCTTCAGTCTTCATTTTAGTATAAAAGTTGAACTTCATTTCTTGACACTTGTTATAACAAACTGTTTGGTTTAAGGACTGGGAACAGTTGCAGTTCAAATATTTTAAATGTTTGTTATTTTTCTAATTCACTGAAATGATAACAATTCTCTCATTTCCAGGGCTGCACACAGAAGTATATTGTGAAGAACTACTTCTACTACTACTTGTTCAAGTTTTCAGCTGCTTTGGGTGAAGAGATTTTTTATATCACTTTTCTTCCATTTACCTACTGGAACATAGATCACTCTGTGTCTAGAAGAATGATAATTGTTTGGTCTGTAAGTATTTCTATGATTAATTTAAACTTTAATTCTGTATGTATAGCAAATGAACATTTAAGAAT
This sequence comes from Orthonyx spaldingii, assembly GCA_013397795.1. Classification (NCBI taxonomy): domain Eukaryota; kingdom Metazoa; phylum Chordata; class Aves; order Passeriformes; family Orthonychidae; genus Orthonyx; species Orthonyx spaldingii. The sequence continues at coordinate 2,997,863 of VZTJ01000294.1, forward strand.
AAGAAAAACCCTTCAAACAAACAAAATCCCTTCAAACAAAAGAAGCACCAACACTTTTCATGTGTAACTCGTGTTTAGGAAGCAGAGGCATTACAATGCCAAGAGAGGAGGTGAGAGGCGTGATCTGACTCAGGGTTTCTTCATCTCTGCCACATCTTGGACTGACTTTCTTTTTTTCAGCACAATCACTGATTGTGCTTTTGATACAGTTTGCATAGAACAGTTGGGAAAACACTTCCTTCCCAATGTGTCATGGTATTTTTGGAATAATTTTTCATCACTTTAGGAAATCTTTCTCTTATTCTCATTTTTTCTGTGTACTTCCATATAGTTCTGGCTTGGTTGAAATTACTATAAACTTGATAGGAAGGTGATGTGCAGGCTGCAGTGGGATAAGCAGGGTGCTTCTGCAGTCACTTGAGGGGGGAAGATCAGATTGTCTGTTGAAGGCTAAGGCTTAAAAGCATTGGTTTTTATTAATATGAGAACATTCACAAATTAACTGACTTCAGCATTGCTTCAGCCTTCACTAATGTGGTTTGGGGTATCCAGAAAAAATGTATTTCCATTGTAGCACTGAAAAAAACAGGAGATAACCAGGCACTTTCAGGCCCACACTGGCTGTTTCGTCACTGCCATTGCTCATCTTGGTATTGATCAGATATTGCTGCCCAAATAAAACTACTTTAGAGCAGAGAAGGGAGGAAGGGAGCACCTCTGACAGGTGGCAGAGCCTGGAGTTTTAGCTGTCAATCTACACTGATTTAAGAAACGGAAGCTTCATAAAACTTGAATATGATATCCAACTTTGTTTCTTTACAGTGAAGCTTTTCCATGACCTACTTAATTCCAGTTAATAATATTCTGTCTTTGACCAAATAATATGATAAAAAATAATAAAACCAATTTGAATTGGGTCATACGCTTCAAATGTACCTGGTCTTGGACAGAAGGTGTCAGTTGCTCTGTGCCAGTAACCTTAGTCAATACATTTTATAAAGAGAACATGAAAAATAACTTGCAGATGAAATTTAGAGGTAGGTGGACACAGCATAACTAGAGCTGGATTTTGGCCAGGAGTACACCTACAGCTTCTGGAAACATGCCACAGAAGATGAAAATTGGTAGTCACTGCCTTCTGGGTTTGCATATTGCTCAAAAAACAGAGCCTTTGGAGTCTTTACATGTATTTCTGCAGTCTTGCCTTGCCTCTTCCTTGCAAGGAGTTCATCAGAGTATTGGCCAGATCTAGTCTGACTTAGAGTATTCAAGCATACAATAATATGATAATTAATATTATGTTTCACTTACTGAATTGTGTAGCTGCACTTTATACTGAAAAGGGGAAGCTGTTTTAAATACATGAGCTTGTGACAATATGTATTTTTAAAACATGTTAGTGATATGCAATTGTGAAATGGCTAAAAATGTCTGTACAGGCCATGTGTTAATGCTATAGCATGCTCAGCTAGGGGTGGTCTCTTCCTGGTGAGCAGAGACTGGCACTCACGGTGCTATAAGTGGTGTTGGTTTTCTAACAGAGTCATAAAATCATAGAACGGCTTGGGTTGGAAGGGACCTTAAAAATCATCTGCTTCCATCCCCCCTGCCATGGGCAGGGACACCTTCCACTAGACCAGGTTGCTCCAAGGCCTGTCCAGCCTGGCCTGAGATGCCTTGGTCATGGATGTGACATTTGGCTCAGCTGCATGGGAAATGCCAGGATGTCAGTGGGACAAAGCCATGCTTTCAACTAACGGAGAGGTTTTTGGTGATGGAGTTCTCAAGAAATGCTTCTGAATGGATGATGATAATGTGGGGCTAAGAAGAGCTGTGTTAGATGAAAGTACAAGCACAGGCAGCCTGATAGTCTCTAACAACAGCTGTGAGTGGAGGGCTAGGAAGAGCAAGAAGGGATAAATGCAGGACCCAGGCATGTGTTGCAGAAGGCTCTTATCCATCTGGGGAAAGGAGCTGGTATCAAAGGGAGAGCCCTAGGGGAAAGGTAGTAGTAGTTCCCTCTTAAAGGGGGTGCTCAGGATGAGGAGAGGTTTTTAGTGAAGCTTTTCAGCAGCGAGAGAGAGTGGACCAGCAATGACTTTTTCAAGAGCCTGGTGCAAAGCACACGGGTACGTTGGGAACATGTTTGGAAGGGGTGATGGTGACAGAGAGGGTGAGACCAGGAGAAGTGGCTCTGGAGAAACAGAAGAAGTGCTGAGGGTGGTACTTTTTGTGCTGTTTGCCACTTAAACCTGGCTACAAGTTGGAAATGACAATGTCGGTGTCTCGGGATGAATCAGGGGAGTTTCTTCCCTTAAAAATTAAAGCAGCATTAATGCTGTTTACAAAGCCTTCCTGCCGTCTTATCTGTAATAGTTTATGCAGAGCCAGTCACCCTTATTTGAGAAAGATAATTTCAAACTGGAGCAGGGCCAGAGATGATTAAAGAACAGACTATTCTCTGAGCAGAGACCAAAAGCTTAGATAAATTCCTAGCAAAATGAAGTTGGAGAGAGAATGGGGCTGGCTGCAAAAACCATGGCGAGGAAGGAGCTTCTTAAAATAAAACTACAGTCATAAGAAGAAACATGCATAAGGCGGTCATAGATAATGTAAGTTGAAGCCAAAGGTTGTGAAAGAGCTCTAAAAGAGTGAAGGGCAGCAAGAAAAATTATAGAGTTTATTTCAGCAGCAGCAGAGGAGTGGACTTGGAACCCTGGAATGCCTTCTCCAGCCCTGGGTCCCCAAAGCCAGCTGCTTGTGCTTTTCTGTTTAGATGGATGGCTCTGGGAAATGCTGACTGCTGTTGCATCCAGATGCTTTGGAAGTTCGAAGCAGCATGTTGTGCTTCCATGGTGCCTTGCCTCTAACGAGTCACAGAATATATGCAGACTTTACTTTTGTGGATAGATGGAGGAAATAACTGTGTGAAACTGAGCAAGGTCCTGAGTCAGTGATGAAGGTACTCTGGTGTCTTTGCTTCTCTTCTCCAGGAATTTGAAGTAAACACTCTTGAAACTGCATAGGCAAAGTTTTGATGCCTGTAACTTGCAATTTCAGCCAGGAAGTGCAGAGATGAAAAATAGCTTCGCACAGTCCCCAAATGTACTTTACATTTACTGTAATCTCAGCTCAAGAGGTGAAAGCTCAGTTTGTTTCTCTTTGTTTTTTACTTTTTTCACTGTTTCAAGTTTGAAAGCTTTATTTCGGTGTGGAATTTCAAAGGCAGACACCTGGGAAAAAATAGTTACTGTTTCAGTTTGCTATTCAGATGGCCTGGAAATCTCTTTTTCTGTGGGTTTTTTGTTGTTGGTTTGTTGTTTTGTTTTTTTTTTTTTCCCAGGCCACACCTCTTTCTAGCCTGTACAACTTTAATTTATGCAACATGAATAAGAGCTGGCCAGCATGGACTTTGTTGAGGCAGGTGTGGAAGCTGTTGGCATGCGACAGTGATAAGCTGCTGACTCAGGGGTAGGTGGCACCTCTGAAGGGAGGCAGAGTTTGGATGCCTGGTGATGCCAGGCTCCGTGTGCCCCTTGGGGCTCCCTGACCAGCACTGGGTGGGGACATCAGCAGCAAGTCAGAGAAGATCCTGGGTCTGAATTCATAGCAGTTTAGCTTCCCATCTTGCTTTTCAGAGGAACAATTTGCTAAGGGCTGTCAGCACTTTGTTACTCAGCAGTGATGAGCTCTGAACTCCCTCTCAGGGTAACCAGGAGTCTCCTAATCAGCAGGAGTTTACCTGCAATTGTGATGCCACTGTTATTGCTGTGCAGTGATTGAAAACACATTTAGAAGCAAACTTTGGGTTTAACAATTCTTACGTGTTTATTAGTTTTAGTGCTTTTGCAACATTTTACCGAAACAAGCCTGGAACTGCTGATAAACACAGTCACTTGAAAGTCAAGCACTTTAAAGCACCAACTATTGCACTGCACAAGAACATGTAAAACTATACTCCAGCACATAAGTAACTACATGTCAGAATACAAAAGTAAATAGTGTGTGCAAGTTGATAAAGCATTGATTGAAAGGGAATTTTGCAAGAGCTGGTAGCTGTACTCCACCCTTGAAGAAAAAGTGCCAATAAGGCTTTCATAACTGAGATGAGCTGTGAATCATTTAAGGTGAAGTTCAAATTGGAAACCTTTTGTATTTCAATAGAACTTATAGGTGTAACAGCTTGCCAGTTTTAGATGTTAGATGACAAACCAGACCAATGTGACAGTACTTTTTCCTGCTACCAGGAGCCTGGACCCAAATTTCCTTCTCTAAGATAGTCAATTACATTATAGGTTTTGTCTAAAGGCTTCTTTTAAAGAGAGTGAATGTGTTAGGGTGTTGGCTGGTTCTGCTTCTGAAGGCTTGAGGTTCTATTAATCTTGTTCTGGTTTTGTGTTTCTGAAGCCTGAATTGAGACAAAGTCCTCCCTCCTCATATATATATATATATATATATATATATAATGTATATATACACACACACATATCTTTTAGGAAGCTGCCCATGTTGTCTCTTTTGTCTCCCTGCCTCCTGCTGCCCTTTGCTGTGATGTGAATGCTGTGCTGCTTGTGGTGGGCTGGAGACCTGCCTGCTGGCTTTGCTGCTCCCATTGTGGCTGGGACAACCCAAGGGTTTGAGCATCCCACCAGCTGAATGGGACCTTGAATGTCCCACTGAACCTGGCCAAACCCTTGGTAAAAATGAAAAGCTCCTGAGCAGCCAGCACAAGGTTGATGTATTTTCTGGAAAACAATAAGCATGCTGGAAATGGCAGGTCCTGGAGCTCTCAGAGCCAGCTACCCTGTCCCACAAGGTGTGTGTGCCTCGAGGAGGATCCCAGCCTTGCTGCTGCTGTTGGCATGGGCAGAGCAGCAGGGTGCTTCAGGAGGGGATGGGGAGCAGGACACAAACTGAGGGTGACTTAGGGCCCCCAGGCTGGGGGTGCCTGGGGCTCCTGTGCTCTGCAGGGTTTCCTCCACCTGGACTGCTGCCAGGGCAAGGGGCCAACAGTGCTGCTCAGTGACTTTCATGGTGTGCTCTCCTGAAGCCAAGCCTTAGTTCTTGGCATTGACTTGGGGATAGGAGGAGTATCTCCACAAGAACACAATCTTCCTTGCCCTGCTCCTCTTTCACTCTGAACCAAGTGATGCTCGAGGGACACAGTCACAGCTCCTGTCTGCTGCAGTGTTCATCTGGTCACTTATCTTGGGGGATGCTGAGAATAGAACAGTGCAGGCTGGGTGCTTGGCTTAATCTTTATGGTAAATCAAAGTCACGCCTGCCTTGGCAACCACATACAGTCTTTGCTTCTGCTTGACTAATCTGCAAATGTTTATTAATAGTGAATCCCATCCTTGTCATTTTTTTTTTTTTCTCTGATGTGCTTGGTCACTCCTATCAGTGCATAGTGCTTGTGAAAAAAACCCAAAGTAATATCATTTTCAAACTGCAAATTTCCTTTCTGGGAATATGACATATACCACTGCAGGCCAGGGTTTCTAGAGCCAGGTTATAGAGATTTTATATTGGAGCTAAACCAGCAGATTCAAAGTCAGGCTGCTACACTGTGAGTCTCAGGGAAGAAACTGGCAATGCTATTTGATCACATGTCTTCTCTAGAATTTCGTCTCGTCCTTTTAATAGATCAATAAGGAAGATAAGGAGAGCTGTAAAATCAGAAGTTGAAAACAAATATGATCCGGTTCCCCTTTATTAGCTGAAATATTACAGAATACAAAAAGAATTGTGCCTCCTGACCTTCATATGCCCGTGGGAGGGTGAGGTGTGCCCACTACTGTGCAGAGGCTGTAGCAGGGGAGGGATGATGGAGGATGTCCACATACAGCACACTGCAGCACTGAGCCTGTTTCCCCAATCCTGCCAGGCTCAGGGTCTGGGCAGCAGCCATAGGAATGTTCCATAGGGGAAATTGCACTCTGTGGCAGTGCTGCCATGCCTCTGCACAGGGAACTGGCTTGGCTGTGTCTGTTTGCTCCATGTGTGTCTGCACTGTGGTGGTAAATCTGCTTCCAGAGCTCTTGCTTCCTGTCACGGGAGTGTTGCGTGAGAGGAGTAAGGGGAAACCATTGCAAATACCAGACAACACCTGCAGGTAAGAAAAAACTCCTCTTAGATGGTTGACTTACACACCAGAGGTATGCAAGTGTCAGTGAAACAGGTCACTTCATGGCACTCAGAGGGAGAGAAGCAGCCCCTCGCCGCAGAGGAAACTCCTGTAGATGTTGGAACAAATGAATTGGTATCCACACCTGTGTGGATGCAAATGCCTCAGATTTGGTTCTGTCATTGCTCACTAAAGCAAGATCTGTTAAAACACAAAGATAGATTTGTCTTGTTTATCCTGACGCAAAGGCTCAGGTGAGAAGTATTTTTGGAGATAGACCATATATATGACTCAGAGCAAATTAAGAGGAAGCTCTCAGAAAGAGACTACAGAGGCTGTCTTGCTGCTATAGCAACTGCCAATTGCCTTTGTGTAGTAAAATGTAATGCCGTTGACCCAAAGTGGCAATAAAGCCTTATCTTTCCCTCACCTGGACTCCTAAAGGATTGCTTACTCTAAAGGATTGCTATTGCCCTCAGCACAGGCCGGCCCTGCTGTAGTGGTAGGCAGCAGAGTTTGAGGAAGGTCTTGGTTTTAAGATGCTTATAGTTTAGTTTATTTTATTGCTGCTTACATTTGTTGCCAGGATTTAACCCGAAAGACTTCAGTGTCATTTTCATTGCACTGGGAAAACATGGATGTGCATGAGAGAAAGGCGGGGATGGGCACTGCTGGGTAGGTCCCGCTCGTGCTGCTCCTGCCCTGCTCTGTGGCACAGGGCTGTCCCCAGAGAGGGCACCCCACTGCCTGCCGCAGGCAGGTCTGGCACAGGCTCTGTTTGCTTTGCCGTGCTGTGAGCAAGGAGCCTGCACAGAGCCTGGGCAGTGCCTGCCGTGCCCCTCCAGCCCTTGCAGCCTGGGCAGTGCCGTGCCCCTCCAGCCCCTGGAACCCGCACAGAGCCCGGGCAGTGCCGTGCCCCTCCAGCCGCTGTGAGCAGCCCGTGGGCTGCAGGTGACACAGAGCACCACCTGTGCCGGGTGGCCTTTAGCAATGTGCACCTGCCGTCATTCTCCTCTCGGGAAGCCTGCCCGTTCGGCTGCTGGCGGGTGTTTTACCCCACCCACAGCTGCTGCTTCTGCCAAGTAATTCAGGACATTGTGTGTAAAGTCACGTGCACGGAGCCCAGATAAGCTAAAGGCAAAGGTCTGGTGCTTCAGAGATCAGTGTTTAGTCTGAGCATATTCTGGAGTCCCTTTCATGTTTTATGGAGGTCGTCTCACCTCTCCTTACGGTCTATACAATGTGTTTTTAAAAAGTAGAAGGGTCAGAATTTAATCTGGGATGCCAGGAAGGGGAGGGCGTTGTGAGGATGCCTGGTATTTTCGCTTACCCATCCCACCTCCAGCATTCAGTCTGTTTTTCACCATCAGAGGAGTCCTAGCATAGCCTTCATTTTTGAGATGACTCATTTCCTTTTCTGCAATGCTCTTACGTTCTAGGGCTAATAATACTTCCACAAGTGGAAGTCATTATTATACGGGACTGCTGATAAACTGGCTCATCCTACCTTGCCTTTCAGATGGTATCACGAATGGCAGCCTCAATGTTTTATGTTCTGCCTGAGAGAGCAATTTTTCTTTCAACCCTGGAATTTAATTAACTTCCAAACATGTGCCTGCATCCATTTGGAAACTGATGGCATTAACTAAATAAACCCGCACAGTAGGTTTTTAAAAGATGTTTGTTCCTTGAACTTTTGTTTACCGTGAACAGTCTGGGGCAGGGTATTCACCGTGTCCCCTGTGCCCTGTGTCTGTAGGAGCAGCCAGGTGTGTCCCACCTGCTGCTGATAATAAGGCAGTAACGTGATTCACATGATGAGGGATAAAGGATGCAAAGGCACCAGCAGTCACTTTTCCAGGCTCTGGTGCTGCCTGTAAGTCTAGCACTCTCTGGCATGTGCTTTGCTGTAAAGAGAAGGATGAAGAAATGTGACTGGCTTTTTCCTTGTCCTGACTTGTGAATCCTGCCATTTTTCTTTTAATGTGGAGCCATTTTTTAAATGGCTGGTGGGAGAGAGAGGGATGCAATGTGGCTGGTGACAAATGCAGCAGTGGGTGATTGTGTTGCTGTTCCAGCAGATGGCTAACACCAGTATGGGAAGGATGTTATTTTAAGCCCCCTCCTTTGCTGGTGGAAGCATGAGAAGCAGAAAAGCGAGCTGTCTTGTACAGCAACTGAGCTTTCATGGTAGACACTCGTTAACCTGATTTTTGTATTTAAGATAAAAAAAAAGGAAAAATGTTTGCTTTGCTTTGTTTTAAAGAGCCTCCTCGCCTATGTCTGGCTACGTTATCTAAAGTGAGGAGGGTTACAATAGAAAGCAAATACATCCTACAGGGACAGCCTGGTTAACTTTTCTCAGCTGCCCTCACTGTGGATGCTGAGAGCCTGCTGCCTTTGGGAAGAGGGTGCTAAGGAGCCAAGGATGTCCTGGGCGTAGCTGGATGAGCAGCTACTCTCAGGGATACTGGATAGCATTGCCTCTTGCCTTTGCTTCACTTGCTGACCTGGGAATGCAATATTTCCCCCAAAAGTACCCTGTTGCTGTGCTCAGGAGCTAATTAATGCAGCCCTCGTTTAAACCTCTGGTGTCCCAAACAAGGAATAAAAGCCTTTTACTGGGGAGTTAGGCAGGAGAACTGGTACCTCATGTTGCTTGTCCAGTTTTCCCTCTGTTGCCTGTGCGAGGATGCCGAGGTTGGCATTGAATAACCACTCGGGTGGTGCATCCCGGCAGGGTTCCTGCAGCACCTGGCACAGTGGGTGGAGTGGGAGCTGCTGGGAATGGGGGAGCTGGTGCTGGACACGGCTGGGCAAGGCACTAATTTGAAGGTGGGGGTGGAAAAATTTCTCTTACAGCTGTTTTCTTTGCAGGAGAGGGGTTGTGAGGGTTAGGGAGGAAACAAACTTCTCTGGCATGGGCTGGGAGCCAGCTGTGTGTCTCATGCTGTCCTGTATTGCTGAATCTCGTCAGCTAACCCTCCTTTTGATCCCACTTCTGCTCAGGTTACCACACAGTGCAGCAAAACCGCCACTTCCTTCGCTGACCGAGCTAATGGAAACCCCTTTAATAATTCAGGGGATGAATTCTGCACTTGGAGGGGTGGATTCTGTAAGAAAAAGCACAGAAATACAGGTGGTTCTTGGGTGGGCTGCATGGGGATTGCCTGTGCTGACTGACAGCCCTGTGGCCTTTCCTGTCCCCAGATAGTGATGTACATAGGCCAGGTCTCCAAGGACATCCTGAAGTGGCCTCGGCCCCTGTCACCACCTGTTGTGAAGCTGGAGATGAGGACGAATGCAGAGTATGGGATGCCGTCCACCCACGCCATGGCAGCTACAGCCATCTCCTTCTCCTTTTTCATTGCAACCACCAACCAGTACAAGGTAGGGCTACAAAAACAAAACAAAAGAAGTAAAAGAAAATACATTTTTAAAAAAAAGCATGTGTCTGCTTACAGCAAGCCACATAAAGCTTGAAAATCCAAAGATGTTGCCGCTTCCAGAGGAGCTGTGTATTTACTTTCATAGATGTGTATTTTTTCCTGTGCTTACCTGTAGATGGCCAATAACGGACACAAAAAGAAATGTAGTGGAAATGTCCTTTCTTTTGCATGGACTCCTCTCAGAGCTGCTGGCAGGTTGTACTGCCCTGCTGTGGCGTGGTGGGTTCACTGTGTTTTTGCATGTGCTGTGACTGTGCAGGGAAGGTGCCTGGTGTCAGCATTTTGTGCTCATCCCATGCCCACCAAGTCAGTGCTGCACATTGGGACATGCTGGCTCCCAGGGAAACCAAAGGAGCTCTGTGCCACCTGGTTTCTGTATGAAAGGAAAAGCATCCTTGGAAATCCCCTGGCTCTAACCTGTGTTAGACTGACAGCATACAACATGATTGGAAAGCCTGTTTGTCAGAGAAGTAAAAGCACTGGAGCTGTAGGCTACTTGGGGAAGTCTCATCATTTTTCCTCATCATCTTTCTAAGAGGTTTATTTCCTGGAAACTCATTTCTCCATGATGATTATTTTCATTCCGTTTTATGAATCCAAGCCTGTGTTTCCTGTACTCTAACAATAATAACTTCCTGGCTGCATTGTATTTAAGAATGTTTCTCAGCCCTCTCACAGGATAAGCCCATGTAACCAAGAGGGCTCCTGCTCCCTGTGGGGTAACTGGTCAGAGCAGCTTGACAGTGGGATGGGAACAAGGAGCCATAAGAGGGAAAATTTGTCAGCCCTGGAAGGCCAGATCCATCCCATGTGTCAGAGCTGCCAAGAAGACCTGGTCAACATCACCTTCTCCTCAATCCACAAGTGACCAGTGGGACATGTAGCTCTTCACAGGCTGTCTTGTGCTTCTTGAAAACTGCCACGAAACAATAAAGCTGCTGTCAAATAATTAAATGATTTAATTGCCTTTATTAAGATGGAAAAATTTCCTCGTACATTATGCTGCTATCCTCTCAAGCTGCCCTAATCATTAACTACTGATCTGGACCAGCTCCCAGGCTGCCTGCTGAGGGAGGAGTCAAGAGGGTGTAAATGCTCCAAAGGCTTAGAGAAATGAGGAAAACTAGCGTTTTATGAACTGGGAGTGACATCTGCAGCTGGGTCTGAGCTCTATTCAGGGGGCTGGAGTATGCTGGGGGAAAGGGTCAGAAGAGAGTTGTTATGCTTAGAATTTCCACAGATGCATTTTTGTGCTGACCTGTGGCCACCCTGGTCAGTTGGCAGCCTCTGGCAGAAGACAGAGACTTTGTGTCAAACTGGATGAATCAATTGCCTTTATTTATATTTTGAGTTGGTTATTTTTTACAGAAAAATCTCCCTTATGAAGTGAAAAGAGCCCAGCAGCCCGCTCAGTTTCAAGATTTGAATGAGTGGATTAAGGGCTAATATGTTAAGCTTACTTTTTACCAAATGTGGGGTTTTTTCCTTTTTAAATGTTGATTTGTTTAAATGCTTCTGTCCGTGTTTGTAGGCAACTCAGAGAGGGTATTAAGCAAACACAACTTCATAAGGAGATGATTAAACCTCTAAGTGTCACAGGGAAGAGCAGCCCTGACTTCTCTAATAGCTGCATTGTGGTTTCAGCCCAGACATTGATTCTCCCCACTCAGCCCACTGCTCAAGGACTATCGATCACACTTCTGGTCAGACCCTGCAGCTGTCACAACCCCCTTGGCTGAACTGAGACTGCAGTGCTACCTCAGGCATGCTGTGTCTTTTTTCTTAAGCTCTTTAACACTAACATGGTTTTTGCAGATAGATATTGTAGGGAACAATTTTGCAAATACTATCTGTTTCCCAGACTTCCCCACACTGAGACCAGATCTTCCAAAAGCAGGCACCACAGGTAATGAAATGACCTTCCAGGAGGATTGCATGTTGACTGAGGCGGAGTTCTTGTCTCAGGTCATATTAATCCCTTGGGGAAAGTACAGCTCAAGAGCTGCTTCCCAGAACAAGGTCCTTATGTCAGTCCAGCTGCTTGGTGCAATGGGTGTGTTTAATTATTTTTTTTTTTCCCTTTTCACAGTACCCACTTGAGCTTGGCCTGGTGGCAGCGTTTGTGTTTTCGACGTTGGTGTGTCTGAGCAGGCTCTACACAGGGATGCACACAGTCCTGGTAAGGATGTGCCTCAAGCTCTGCTTTCCTACAGCAACTCCCATCTCCCACTCTTCAAGTGATGTATGACCCGCCTTGGCCGTGCCACCACCGGAGCAGATGAGTTGTGCCACTGAATTTCAGGCTGTGCATTCAAAGGAGCTGTGAGGAAACCCTCGGGCTATTGCTATTTGAGTCCGCAGGGCAGTGATTTATAGCACTGGGGAGGCCGTGGGTGAGGTCAGGGTGGCATCTCAGTTGGAGTTCTCCATTTTGAAATTTTAATTGCGAGGAATGCACTTGGGCAACTGACGCTTCTCCTTAGCTAAGCCTTTTGTGCAATAGTATCACTGTTTTCAGCGAGAAGCACTCGGGGCTGGTGTAGCCTGGGAGTGCCGGGAGGAATTGCAGGTTGGTGAGTCACGAGGGTAAAGCGTGGCAAGGGAGCTGCTCTTGGGGGCCTGGGCAACAGCAGGTCTCCTGTCACCAGACAGGCACAGGGCACTCAAAATATTATGACAAGTTTCTTGTTTTCAGCTGGAAGGAAATGAATTCTTAAGGGACTGAGATGCACAAATACGTTGTCTGAAAATAATCATAAAATATTTGTGACTTTATATGGCAGGCTTGTTGGGCACAGTTGCTTAGAGATGTCAGTCCTGGTTTAGGAACAGATTACAGTGTGCCTGTGATAACACAGTAGCTGGTTCTTTCCTGACAACGGGAATCTTTATTGATCTGTTATATATAGTGGTCAGAGGGGTGGTACAGCATCCCAAGTATGGATAAAGACTTCTGGTTATTTCCTCACAGGAGTTTGATATGCGTTGTTGGTTGAATATGTATAAATAATTGAATCTTTTTTACTAAGTAATAATTATGTTTGTAATGAGACTTGATAACTGTAAGAAAGGGAGCCCTCATGAGATTAATGTTAGCTATAAAATATAGCTTGACCTTCCCTTTCAGGCCCAGTGCATCAAAACAATATCTTATATCGAAGCTGCAGACACCCTTTCTTGGCTACTAACCTTAAGTCAATCAGTAAAAATTCTTTGCATGCTTCTCTTGCTGGCCCATCATAATGAAAGACCCCTCTAAATTTAGATGGATTTTATGGTAAAGAAGAAAAAGTCCTTTGTGATTTTGACATGATAGAAAAGGGCTGTAAAGTAAAATTTTAAAAAAAGCTTCTTAGCTGAAGTGTGAGCAATACTGCCTTTCAAAAGGGCAAATGTACTTGCCTGGGGTCTGCATCCTGTGTGTGCTATGGTGGGGATGGAGCTGGGGAAAGGCCCAGTGACCACAGCTGCCACAAGCAACCCCTCTGTCTGCAGCAGCTTGTCACCCACAATGACTGGCTCTGCTGTCCCACCTGCAGTGGTGGTTCTGTGGGGAAGAAGTGCAGTTCAAGCTGCTTCTGACCCTTTGTGGGATGGCTCCTGCCCTGAGCTGTGATGCTGTAGGGCAGAGGCACAGCAGTGCCCTGCTGAGGCATCGGCTGAAAGAGCCTCTGGATTTTTAACTGAGGTCTTGAGTCCTGGGGAGGACTTGTCTGTGCTGAGGGAGGTGGAGCATCCCAACAGGGCAACAGGAGGTTTTAAATTTTGGCGGTAGTAATGCACTCTGAGCAAAATCCGTGCCTGCCCTTATTTAAAAATTCCTTTATAATTGCGGGCTTGGCGAGAGGCTAATCTGTTTACACAGGCAGACAGGCAAGAATGTGCTTCCTGGGAGTGCTAGCAGCAGCTCCACCCTCGGGAAAAACTCAGGTCCTGCTCCGGGGGACACAGCAGGGAGACTCCACAAAAGCAGATTTTGTCGCAGAAATCGGAGCCGTCCTTCCTCTTCCCATCTTCTCCTTAGTTGAACAGGCAAGGGGAGAAATAATTAATTCTGCACTGCTAAATGTAAGATTTGGTCTGGAGCTTGCCCACCTCCTCTGGGTGTTCAAAAAACCAAACCTGCCCGTGCACACCAGGACTGAAGGGAGTCACCACAGACAACCAGGGCTGGACAGGTCCTGAGTTCTCCAGCAGCTTCTAGCAAGGAGTTTCCAAAAGCAGCCCATATATTGGTGGATAGCGGGAAAAACACAATAAACCACTGGCCTCCAAACTTTTTTGTTCAGTAAAAAAATTCTGAATGTGCACCTCCTATAGATGTGTGTATATATATTTACTTATGAAGTATACATGTACTACTGTACTGATACATACATTATAAAACATAAAATACACGCTAAAAATGTATGATAATGATGAAATAAGCACTACTTCTTAAAAATGCACATATTTTATTTTACTAATGAGTGGTGCAAAAAGTATGTTCTCCCCCAGCCCAAAGGGTTGCCTTGTGCACCCAGTTTGGAGATCACAGGTACAATGCCACTGGTCAGGGACAGAAGTGATTGTCTGGGTCCTGCTTAAAACCTCCAGGAGCCACATTACTGTACTGGGACTGAATGGGAGGATAACAAAATTCAGAAAACCTTAGTTTTGTAAACAGGGACTTTTTGCAACTGGGTTGGGAACTGCTGGAGTCAGCTGGGTAAATCTGAGCAGAGCTTTTGTGAGGGCATGTTAATGTTTGGTTAAACGTCTTTAATTGAAGCAGAAAAGCACGTGAACAGTTTTTTTAGTTTTGCTCCTTTATCACCTATAGAGGACTATTGAGGACTTTTTCTTCTAATATGAAGTGGACAAAGAGCTGGGTGTGAAATGGAGGTACAAAGTGGGGATGGGATTTCTCAGCGTCAGTGCTGGGAGCAGCCCCCAGCTCTTCTGTGTTGAGGCAATTACTTAATGATGCGCCAAAATATGCTTTCTGTGTAAAGGTATCATCTAAGAATTGATATCAAAACATGAATTACTGTGAAATATTGACACATAATGGTATTTTACATACTAGACATCTGTGAATAAGTTTGTATATTTCCATGGCTAGCCTCATGTTTTGGATGAGGGAATAAATGGAAATTTATATTAAGAATATGAAAAATGGCTGTAGGACTTGCTTAAAACCAAAAGTGCTGTGGGTCTAATGGAAGTTTTGAATAGCTGAAAGTCAGCCATACAGGAGTAATGCATTTACCAGAATGTCATTAAATATTTCTGTTGTGAAAAAGTCTCCTCACTCCTGCCTAACTCAAAGTGAAGCTCACATAAATAATTTTCAGACTGTGACTAAGCATAGTAGTAGTCAGCTGTCATGACTTGTGAAAAAGATACAATTTTAGAAGAGGACATTTCTGTCTGTGACTAACTTCAGCTTTTGCAGAGCATTTTGTGGCTGTGCTAACACTGCTGCCTCTGTGTGACACTGTAAGGGCAGCACAGGGAAACTTGTTTTATTGCTTTTCACCTGGCTACTCTCATACAGATGGTTTTTGTTAGGGGTTACCTCCTGTCCCCTTTCTCAGCTTAGTGGTCGACAACAATCAAGTTCTCCAAACACCTTATTTGCCTCTGTTAATAGATTAGGGTTTAACTACGTGCTTGCTTCAGGCACTGTACTGACAGCCGGATTTCAGAGACTTGGGCAACAAATTTCCCCTTGCTGTATTCCTGCCTGGAGGTGCTTCCCTCCCACTGCTGGCAGAAACCATGGCACATGCACCACGTCCCACAGCTCTGCACTTCCATCCCTGGAGCTTGTGTTCCTGGGATGGGAGCCTATCTCTGACAAAGCATTCCCCTTTATGCAAAGCAAGCAAGGGATAATCACACAGATGTGATGAAATTGCTTGCAGGGTTATGGGAGGGAAAGGGTTTGTGCGAAGGCAGCTCACTGCAATGCTGTCCCTGAGATGGAGCTGTGCATGTGCCTTTTCCAAGGTCATAGGTGGAGAATGCCCTCAAAATTTAGAGCAGGTGAGGAGGAGAATGTGTCCACAGACACATGCATATGCATAAGCTAAGGCTGGGTTCATGGATTGTCGCATTTTGTTTAGAACAGGCTTCAGGTTGAGCCTGCACGTGG
Source organism: Orthonyx spaldingii (assembly GCA_013397795.1). NCBI lineage: Eukaryota > Metazoa > Chordata > Aves > Passeriformes > Orthonychidae > Orthonyx > Orthonyx spaldingii. The sequence goes on from VZTJ01000294.1 coordinate 3,013,578, forward strand.
ATAATGCCATCACTGAATTGAGGATGTTGTTCCACTACTGGGCCTCTCCAATGCAGATACTGGTCTTTTATCGTCACCCAAATACCTGGTTTACCTTTCCGGTCTCACAAAGCCTTTTAAATGTGGTTTCTTTACAGGATGTGATTGGCGGGGCACTGATTTCTGCTGTGCTGCTTGTGCTCTTGTATCCTGCGTGGGACACGATAGATCACTTGCTGTTAACCAGCCCCTTCTGCCCACTGTTTTCCATAGTTGTGCCTCTTGTCTTATGTTACAACTACCCCAAACTAGACTATTACAGCCCTACCAGGGGAGACACCACTACTATCTTAGGAGCAGCAGCTGGAGCCACTGTGGGATTTTGGTTAAACAACCAGTACGCTACTCCAGCCTATACCAGCAAAAGTTTTCAGCCTGGATTTGTTCTGATCACCAGTACAATGGTGTTTGTGCTAGCCAGGTCCTTCGTAGGGATCTTTGTTGTCCTGCTGACACGCTGGGTCATGAAGAGCATGGTCCTTGGCCTGCTGGGCTATCGGTACAAGTTCCCCATTTGCGACCTGGAAGCCCGGAGACGCCTGGAAGTGGAGGTACCGTATAAGTTTGTGACGTACTCCTCCATTGGCTTCATGGCCACCGTGATTGTGCCACTGCTGCATGAGCTGCTGGGACTGATGTGAGCTCAGCTCCTCCTCACCGAGCCACCTGTGGCCTCACCGCTTCAGAGATGCGGTCACTCAGCTCAGGCTGGTGACTTGACCAAAAAGTGTTTTGTGCCTTTCTGCACTGGTGTGGTGGATTTGGCTCTGGCTGGATGCCAGGTGCTCACCAAAGCTGCTCTATCACCCCCCTCTCTCCAGGGAGAGAACATATAACGAGAGGATCACTGGTCGAGACAAGGGAAGGGAGAGATCCCTCAGCAGTTTTACTGCCACAGGCAAAACAGACTTGACTTGGGGAAATCAGTTTAATTTATTATCAAACTAATCAGAGTAGGGTAATAAGAAATAAAACCAAACATTACAACCACCTTCCACCTACCCCTCCCTTCTTTCTAGGCCCAACTTCCCTCCTGAATTCCCTACCGCCTCCCACCCACCATCACAGGGGGATGGGAATGGAGGTTACAGTCAGCTCATCGCATGCTGCTGCTCTCCTTCCTCCTCAGGGGTGGGACTCCTCCCACTCCTCCCCTACTCCAGTGTGGGGTCCCTCCCCCAGAAGACAGCTCTCCAAAAATTTATCCAATGTGAGTTTTTCCCATGGACTACACTTCTTCATCCAGCATGGGTCCCCTGAGAGGTCACAAGTCCTGCCAGGAGCCTGTTCCAGTGTGGACTTCTCATGGGGTCACACCCTTCTTAGGGCACCACTCTGCTCCAGTGGGGGGTTCTCCACTGATTGCAGGTGGATCTCTGCTCCCCATCGACCTCCCTGGGCTGCAGGGACACATCTGCAGTCTCACCACAGGCTGCACCATGGGCTGCAGGGGAGTCTGCTCTGGCACCCAGAGCACCTCTTCCTCTTCATTCTGTGATCTTGATGTGTGCAGAGTTGTTTCTCTCCTGTATCTTCACTCCTCTCTCTGCCTGCAGTTGTGCAGGTTTTTCCTCCCTTCTTAACTCTGTTATCCCAGAGGTGCTGCTCCTGTCACTGATGGGCTCAGCCTTGGCCAGCAGTGGATCTGTCTCAGAGCTGGCTGGCATTGGTTCTGTTTGACATAGGAGAAGCTTCTGGCACCTTCTGAGAGAAGCCTCCCTTGTGGCTTCCCCCGCCGCTACCAAGCCCTTGCCACACAAACCCAAAGCAACTGGTCTAAAATATCTAACTTGGAGGAGTCATGGGAATTGCTGTGCACAGATAACTTTGGGTTAGAAATCACTGACCCCACTGTGTCCCATAACTAGGCACCCTTGGCCCAGGCAGTCAAAGATGACAAGCACAAAGCCAAAATCCCTGCCAGAGCAGCAGCAATGGCTGGTTTGCTGTGGGGTTGGGATTGCTGGGGAGCAGGGCTGTGCCTGCTCAGCTGAGGGCTGCTCCAGAAGCAGTAGAGCAAGCCAAGGAAGGCTCAGTTTGGGGCATTGGGGAAAAAGGGGCTGGTGGGGTGGGGGGAGAAGTCACCAGCCAAGAGCAAAATGCCATCCTTGGGCAGAACTCAGTGTCTTCTGTTGGCACTGCCAGACCAGACTAGTTCTGTGTGGATGGTTTTATTCACTCCAATTAAAAACAAAAACAAACCCAAAATGTAAAAGAGAAGGAAAATCCAACACAAAACTTTTAATATGATTTGCAACAAATTTACCTTGTATATTAATAAGAAAGCCTCTACTAAAAGATCCTTTCCCTACACAAAACTGAACAGAATTATTACCACAGCTCTGAGGCTTGAGCTCAAACTGTTTAACTCTGATTTAGTTCCCCTGGCTAGGGGAAAGGAAAAAGTCCTTCCTATCGTGCAGGGGTGACAAGTAGCATTGGTAAACTGCATTGTGGAAGGAGCTGAGTAGTGACTCTGGTGACTACAGTGCATGGCAATGATAAGATATCATCATTTTCTGCTGCTGCACAACATCACAGTTGGTCTTCCACGCATCCTGCAACATTGTGTGTATACTTGTAGAATAGCAGGGGAGGTGTGTCCATAGCAAGGTCATCCCTGTACGTCAGGCTGCTTATTTAGACAATATGTATCAGCTGTTGGACCAATGAGCTGTTGAGAAATACAGCAGTGAGTGTGGTCTGCTTGCCTAGAAAATGTACTGTGTTATTGCTGCAGAGCTTCAAGCGTGGCCCCTGTGCCTGGCCTGGCAGAATGTACGGTGAGAGCCAGCTTTCTAACCATATCCACTTGTCTTCCTGGCTGCAAGAAAAATGAACCTGAAGAATGTAAAGGAGGTGCTTTGCCATCCATTGACTGCTCAGATAAACATAATCAATTCCAAAACCGTAGCTGGGAGTTCTGTCTGAGGAGAGCGAGGCGTGCGTGTGAAAGAGCTGCACCACTTTAAACCCAGGTTGTCAATCCTCCAGAAGAAATGCAGGCAGAAATTTTGAACCATTTTTAGATTTGCTCAGGCTGTGGATAAACTGTTTTATATCAGGTTGTGTGGACTTTACACGTGCATGCAAACAGCTCCAGCGAGCCTTTCAGTAGGGCACGTGCCCACTCACACCTGCCCCTGGGTGAGCACTGGACGTGGGCCACCACAGCCATGGGGTTCCATCCTCAGCCTCTCTCCCTCCCATACACCTCAGAAGTGCTGCCGTCAGGTTTAAAACACCTTTATACCCCTTGTGTTAAAAGTGCTGCATGACACACAGGTAGAAGTGCAGAAGTGGAGCCCCACAGAGGGGCCACATCACAAAACTGGGAAAAAACTTGGCAGCAAGCTGAGTGTTTAAGTTGGGGATTGGAATTACTCCCAAGAAAGGCACAGTTTGACAGGGACTTTCATGCAGCTTTATGTGTAAAATTTCTGTTCTGATTCACAGCTATTTTATGCTATGAAGATTTTATAAATTATATATAAATGCTGCACAAGTATTTTTATAGTATTCACCTGCATGTGATTCATGCAATAAATGCAAACTCTTATTTGGTTCAAATTTTGAAATAAACCTATTTTGCAGAGTTTGGTGTCTGTCTGTTCATTTTGCATCCTCTATTGATACTTGTAAATGACTGATATAAAGGCAATGAGTCCCAGATAAAAGAGGTTCTCAAGGGCAAGCACCCACCTGTCTGCCCAAGCTGTGCCGCAGGTGGTTCTTTGTCTCCTTCTCAGTCTAGCTGTGAGCTTTGCCTCCTCCAGAGGGATCCTGCTTTTTTTTTTTTTAAACATTAAAAAAAAGGCTATTGGTCAACTGATTACTCCTTGTTACAACCTTTGCAAATGGAAATGAGTGAGTTGCAAGTACATAGTACTGGGGGATCTTTGGGCACTGGAATCTCCTTCACCTGCAATATCTATTTCTAATAGACTAAACAGTTAATTGGAAGCCAATTTAAATTTACATGTACAATGATAGCTTGTCAACCCATGAACTGCAGAATATTTTGCATTAATTGAGGAGCCTAACACTTTTGTGGTCAAAATGTGTATTTGAAACCAGGTAGGGCCACATCATCCCCTCAGCATCACATCCTGCCTGGAAGTGGTGTCACCCCAAGTGCCCACAGCTGATCAGGGAGAGCCCGATTGCTGCAGCATCCCTGGGCCAGCTGGGCTAGGCAGGGTTTTCAGCTGGGCTCTGTGCTGAGGCTGTGCTCCTGGGATGCTCACAGGACCACAGCCACTCCTGCAGGACCAGGCCTGGAGACGCAAGTTTTTGTCAAGGTAAGACATGTCACCCTTTCTGTATTTCATTAATCTGAAGCACCAGCTCCTCATTGCAAATCCATGTGTATCTTTGCTGTTTTTGGAAATGCTCCCCACCTCTTCATCCCTGTAGTGCAGGCGCCTCTCCTTTCCCAGTGTGGTGGTAAAGAATGAGGTTTTATGGTGAGTCATTTCCAATATGGTGGTAGAGAACGAGGTTTTGTGGTGGGTTTGCTGGCTGTGTTCTGTAGTCTGTAACACAAAGGCACCAGCTGAATCCTCTCGAGCAGGCACGCTTGTGTTTTAGAGTAAAACACTGCTTTTGATATGAATGGAGTGGGAGGTAACTTGCAGAGTATCACAGCCTGGACTGTTGTCTTCTCAGTACTGTCTGTGCTGTCTGTCCTGGTCCAGTGCTACAGCTCTCCCTCCTGGGCCTGTCCACAGCTGGAGGGGTGATGCAAGACAATCTAAGTTTCCTTTGTGATGCTGTCAAGAGGGATGTAGCAGGCACCTCACTCTTATCTTAGTCCACTCTATCCTGCCTCGAGGCTGCTTTGCAAATCGCTTTCTGGGCATGTGGTGCTGACCCAGGCTTCCTCCTGTCTGGGGCACCTCTGTGTGCTGGTGCCCCAGGGCAGAACCAGCTTCTCTGTCAGAAGCCAAATGGATATTGCAGCTTTTGGCAGGGATTAATAACCAAAGCAGCAAGCACTGAATTTTCCTGCTTTAATTTTCCAGCAGTAACTTTGTCATGACCCCAGTCTCCTAACCCATCCAAGTTTATATGTAAAATCACAAGCAAGCTCGTGCCTTGCTTTTCTGGATACAGTTGATATAATTTAGGGGACAGAAGAAAACAGTCTCAGTTTCAGTTTTGACTCTTCTCAACTGTGCTACAAGGAGAACCTAGAAAACACAGGTACCTCTCTGAGCAGGGTGGGTGTGCGGCTGGGCAGTGGCTGGGATCTTGCACATTAGCTAAGCCATGAGTAAAGAAAGGCCCTCGCTTGCTGCCAGCTCCTGCTCCTGTCAGAGCTTCCTTGGCCGTCTCACTGTCTTCCTGCCTGCCCACTGTCCCACTGCCACCCTGCTGCCACCCCGCTGCCACCCTGCCCTGGCAGCAGGCTCGGTTTCAAGGTCACTGGGCGGTCAGAGGTGTCGCGTGTGCCAGGCCATGATCCCCTGGCAGCCTCCTGGCAGTGCTTTTGCTCAGCCTATTCCATACTCACCTGCCAAACCAAGGATGATTTGAATTTTAAGTGAGCACAGTGCCAGCCCGGAGATGGAAAGAGTCCCAGGTGTCACCTTTACATAAACACCCTTGTGCAATAGCAAGGGTGACCTGCCGGCACTGGGGCCTGTGCCGGGAGCTGCAGCCAGGCTGTCTCAGGGTTCTGCTCTTTGGAAATCACCACCAAAGCACAGCAAGGACAAACCCAGAGCTTGTGTCCAGCAGAATGGAACCCAGCAATCGCCCAGACTGCACACTAAACCAGCTCTGATCACTCTACCACCAGCTCTCCAGACTTTTCTGCTATTCAGATCTCCAGCAATGACCCGGTACCCACAGGCAGCGGGAGCACACCAAAAGTAATCCATAATTCGGGAGCAGTAGTTAAAAATCTCACTTCCAACTCTTGCTTAAAAAGAAAACCCAAGTTCAAAAGATGTTAAAAAACTGCTCAGAAGTCCCCACCTGCAGCAAAGGTTTCCTTTGCCAGAGCCCATGGCTACAGCAAAGGGTAAAAGCAAATTTCAGTGTTCACAGTGGCTTGCTCCAGCACGAAGCTGTGTGACAACTACCTCGAGTACTGCACACAGCTATGAGCAGGCTGTAAATACCAGATAATTGCTTTGGAGCTATGAAAGACAAAGCCTCGCAATAAATACACCAGACTTATATGAAGTGTCCCACTCATCAGGAATCACAGTTAATCCTGAGCATAGCACTACAGGAGAGCTTGAATTTCATTGCAAGGCTGCTGGCACCACAGTAAACTGGAGGGGTCAGGGATTCTGAAGAGGCTTTTTAACCTTTCTCTTGATTCTCATCCTCTGCTTTTGGCAAGTAATGGTACTTACCTGGGACAAAACTTGTGTTTTTGGAGCATTTAGCTGCCAATGCATGAGCAAATGGTATGAAAAAGAAGCGATCCCCAAAAGCCTCACAACACATGCCACTGCAGCTCAAGCCCTTAGTCCCAGCTTAATCTAGTCTTTACACTCAAAGGACAGCTAAATTCACAGGAGAATTGGGACACCCAAAGAGTCAGAAAATCTTGTGTTGAGAAATATATTTAGTGCACGCAAATATGCCTGCACTCTGCTGCAATGCAAATCTGCCTTATTGTCGTCCTAATCCCCGTGCATGACACACCAATAAACAGGGGGGGTTAATAGTTTCCATCTGCGTTACAGATTGCTTCCCACACTGCGAGCCTGCCTGCTTACAGTTGTGTAGGCATCGTGGGGAGAGAGGTCCTGCAAACACCAAGCTGCCTAATCCCTTGGGAGGTTTAAAATGTGAGCTGCAGTTTTCTCACTCTCCGTGGGCACTGGAGTCAGTCGTGCAACGTATGGCAATAGCTATATTCTCATTTCACGTCTGTCATGCAGAGATAATTAAAATCTACACTTCCATCTGAGGGGAACCGTAGGGTTTCCAGATGGGTAACTGTAGTGCATTTTTCATACTGGATTATCACTTGCACCAAAAAGCCTTGCCTGTTGCCTTCCCACCTGTTGAGAGAGTATTGATGGGGCTGCCATTGAAAAGCCCTCGTGGGCCCAGTGATATGGGTCTGTGCAGCTCATAAAACTACAAGCTTACCTCACCACTGCACATCCTTCTGCTCAGTGGGGCAGTCATCGTGACACCCTTCTCCAGCAGCTCCCAGATGTCCTCTCTTGGACAGGCCCCTCCTGGCATCAGGGTCTATCTGGCTCTCACAGCAGAAACGAGCTACAGTGCATGGCCCTAACACAAAACACTGGCTGTTGTTAGCCTGCAGCATTAGCAATGGTTATAGTATTGCAAAGGAGGGACAGCCAGCTCCACAAGCCAGACAGTCAAGAGCTGCTTCAGTGTACTGAGCTGACCACCCACTTGGTGACATTCCTGCAGAAAGGAAGGATTGGGTATGGCTGTGCTGGATGGAGCTTCTCAGTTTCAGAGAGCAGTGGCATAATGCACCAAGCTGGGACACAACTGTTGCCAGAAAGCCACCTAGAAGGAAAAGCCTGATCCATGAGAGGTTCTCATGTACTGACAGGGGCAAAACTGCCAGAAAAATAACCCTGCCCAAAAGCTGCGTGGTCCTGCTGCACAGCTGGGGTCCAGACAGCCCTGGTGGGGCTGGGAGTGCAGCAGGCCCACGCTTACTTCTGCAGACAAACATGCCAGCCTCAGGCAAAGGCTTTGATAGTTTTCTGCTCCTCATGCAAAAGACCACTGGCATATGCTCTAAAATGCACTTCCCCATTTGGTTTGGAGCTTCAAAAACCACCAGGCTGACATCAACAATGAAAAAAATTTAATTCCACCCCCTCCCCTTTCTGAATTTAGAATGATAAAGGATGAACAGTTATGTCTGGAGCAGGGAAGCAGATATTACACACATCTTGCTTACAAAATAGCTCTGGTTTTCATGAAACAAGTTTATTTTCCTCCCCCAGCCATTGATGAGCACATGACAACCGTACAGAATAAAAGCTCAACTCCTTAGTTCTGCTCACATTCACTCAACATTTGCTCTAATCAATTATCTTATTTCATGCAATAAGAAAAGAATGAGATTCCTGTTATGCAGCCATAATCAGTTACAGTATGAAGCTGTGTCTGTGGAACATTTCTGATTTTGAAAACTAATCATGTGCCCTGCCATTACATTTCTCTTGTAAAACACTGGGCTTTGACCCAACTTGTTTCTTCCCCCCTGCCCTTTCAAAACACTGAGGGCACAGCCTAGTCTGAGATCCCACATTCTTTCCCCACAGAAGCCAGCCAGATTGCACTCTAAAGAACACATTTACTCAGGGAGACAGGATCTGTTTTTCTGGTTTATTGGAACATAAAAGCATAAGCGGATGTCCCCTGGGAGGCAGACAAAAGAGGAGAGGGTGCTGCATGTGACAGTGGACGGCTGTCGGAGGATAAAAGTCACATCTTCACACGAAGGGCTCAATATTGATCTCTAGGGCAGAGCATGGCATGGTGAGCTCAAACTTGGTGATAACATCAGGGTGTATGACTCCAAGTTTCCCAATGCTTTGACCTTTGGCAAAGACCTCAGCACAGCGACCAGGAAAGAAAGCAGTGCCTGTAAAGAAAATGAGAGAAAAATCAATATTTCTTTGGGCCGGAGAAGTCAATAGGCATTTAACATGCAGAACAAAGCTCTCAGTATTAAACTGTTCTCTGTGCTGAGATGCTAAGAAGGGGCTCTCACTTTCTTGCATTAAGAGTTGTCATGATTGATAGAGAATGCGAAAACACTGAGTTAAAAATAAAATGTAAAGCCCAAAGCGTGAGCATTTTTCACACTCCAATTGTTTTGACTAAGTTTCTCCTGCAATAGAAATTAGCACAGTTGAGTCAGAGGGCTACTGAAATGAAGAACTTTTGCAGCCTTTAGGCTATTTAACATCTGAATGTCTGCCACCTTAAAGAAATAAAGCTTGCTGTCATCTAAAGGGTAAGTAGGCATGCCATCCTTGATTGCCTGTCACATAATTAAAAACAACCTGCATTCCTCATCTGGAAAAGAACTTTTTAAGCAGTTTCCTATACACCACAAAACTGTGAAACAATGAACACTCAAAGGAAGCTAAAGATCATCTTCCTCTTATCTTAAACCAAGTCCCAATTTTTAAATGTTACATGAAAGTTTTTATTTTAAAAAGCAGTAGTATTAAAAAAAATTGCCATAAAGAACTTGGAGGAGCTGTGCAGACTTTTTCATGGAAAGCCTTTCCTACCTGGGAACTTCCCTGTGTGTGGTGGCTCTACCAGCACTACCTTCAAGCTTGTCTATAGCAGCTACACTTGCATTTTTTTGGTCTCTGTCCTGAGGTGAGTGGCATTTTTATCTGATAGCCCTTCTAAAGACAAACCCAAACCAAACCAGCAAGTTGCTCCTTCTGACAGCACCTCTTTCCAAACGAGTGTGTGGAAGCAAGGCACAGTGTGCTCATCCAGTGAGCAGTGCCGCAGGCAATGCTGTGATATCAAGGGGGGAAGGGGGAGAGGATGAAACAAGGCCACTGAATCCTACAGATTCTGAATCCTCAGAAAGCTCCTGCACCCTGTTTTTAATTCTGTTGCCTTCAGTGTCCTCTGCAAAAGGATCACAAGAATTTCCTGACAGCAACTTACTCTCTGATTGCTCCAAACTCTACTTAAGGTTCAGGATCAGCCCAGGACATTTTACTGTGTGTACAAGGAGCTACTTAAAAAGGTAATAAGGGTCCAAATGAACCTCAAACCTCAGGAACATTCATGATACTCTGATCACTAGTGGTCAAGCCCAGAGATGCTCTGCTAGCTCGTCAGTGGAAATAATTCATTTAAGAAGTGTCTCTTATGAGGATTGTAGTTGTAACTTGGAGCTACAAGTACAGCAGTTAGGTCTTTTTCTTGCCCAAGTTGCTGCAAGTGCAAATTAACTTCAACGTCCACTTCAATTTTGGCTACCTTGTGAAATCTGACCACAGTAGTAAATGACCACAGTGACATTACTTAAAGGCAGAAGCAGAATCTTTTCAATTATCCAGTTCCAGTCTTAGCTACAAGCACAAACCAGCTACTTACACTGAATGTACAACAGTGAAATTACCTCACCCTGGATGCTACTGGCACGTGACTCCAGCCAAAGAGACACTTGCCACTGCCAAGCTGCTCTATTCAAAACAAGATGAAACAAATTTAGAAAAGAGTCAAATGTCACACATACAGATCACTCTGCAGATTGTGGGTGAAAACATAACCTAAAAATAAAGTTGCCTTTTACTTAGTGGTAAAGGCTTTCCTATTTGTAAATAAAGCTAGTATTGTACCAAAGATGTGAGTAGCACAGAGAGACATTCTTTTAGACACTTCACTGTAAGCTTGAACTGGCCCAAGAGCAAGAACCAGGCAGCAGTTCATATGTTGGTGTGGTACCCCACTATAAATCTACAGGAAAAAAGAGCTTTGACAATAGGGTCAGTTAAAAAGCTGTGAGTCTGACTTGTCTGTTCTTCTGAGCTTCCTTCTGTGTAGTCTTGGGAAAGTTATTTTATCTTCTTGCATATCTAGACCCAGCTATGTCATGAGACTTAACTGTTTTTAAACTTGTTGTAGGCATCTGATGAGGTCTAAAATAATACTGTACTCAGTCAATCTATCAAAGGCAGTTTCCCAGATCTGTGGCACTTCCCATTGTGTGAAACAATGCTGTTTTCAAACACAACAAATGCTCTGCTATCCAGGCACCACCTCTTGTTGGTCTCCCAGTCCCAGCGTGCTCTGAATATGCTGCTCTGGGCTATGGGTTAGACACTGAACAGTATTTTCCATCTCATGCAGCAGCTGATGCTGGACCATGATGCTACTTTTCTTTGTACTTCCTTGCAGTGAAGAGGGAAATATATAATTAATATCAAGGGGGAACATTTAGGTCCCCAAGGTGCAGGAAAGAGGACACTCAAACCACATGTCAATTTCTAGTTAAGCTGACCCTGAAATGTTGGCTGCTTCAAAGGGCAGTCACCAGTGTGCCCTGTGCTCTGCAGACATGGCATTTGCAGGGGATAATTCTGTGGCTGGAAAGGATCAAACAACAAGCAAATTAAAATGAAAGAACCTGTTAAAAACTTTAGAGTCCCCATCTGTCCAGCCAACACCTGGCTCTTGCACCAAAGAAACATGAGCTGAGAAACAGGTTTACAGTGAGTTTATGAACTCTGGTTAATAGTGGAACTATTATTATGGTAATTCGCTGCTCTACAGAATGCTTCAAAGTATATTCCTGCCTGCCAAAAGGGCCTCCAGACTGCATCCCACAGGGGGGATCTAAAACCTTCCTCATCTTAGTGACTCTTCCTTTGGTCACACAGGTCAAGAGAAGGAAGGGAAGGAGGTTGGCTCATGCATGGGACTGGGTGCTGTTGGCTCCATGCGCCTCTGCCAGGGCACCAGAGTTTGGAGCAAATGTAAATTCCAGGTTAAAAAAATTCAGACATTGAAATGGAAGCACATAAGCAAGGAAAAAAAAAACTCAGAAGAAACAAGAAAAACCTGAGCAGAGACAGGGAAAAGAGAAATAAGCATTTGCAGCTGGGGGAGAGCTTTGACTGAGGGACCAACCACAAGCACAAAAGGAGACCTGAGCTAGAGGAACCTGCTGTGCTGGGGCAAGACACAGGCTACAGGAGGACTGGGCAACCCATGGAGCAGGGCAGGAGGGTCATCAAAATAACCAGGAAACAAAGGTAGGGACTATTTTCATCCTAATTTGTGTGTTCCTTGTGTTATCAAGTAAATAGCAATGGTGGTTTGGGTTTCTAGCAAAGCTTGTGTTATGGACTGGGCAGTGCTATGCGACTTCAACTCTTGAAGTAAAGTAAAAACTTCAGAGTGGGAGCCAAGATTGTATGAAAGACGTGCTGAAGCTACTTGCACACACAGGAAATCAGCAGAAAGTGCACACAGTGTTACCTTGTTTGTATAAATCACACCAGAAGCTGAAGTTTGCTGCTCTTAAGCTTCAATACAGCCTTTATGCCAAAAGGAGCCTTTCCAGAACCACTGGCAACTGTGACCTGCAGCTTTTGAGCAGGAATTCACCACAGTTTGTCCTGCCTGTCTGTGCAGTATCATCAAGAATAGTATGGCTGTGAAGAGCATGGTCTTCCTGAAGAAACTTTCCCTAGTCAGGTAGGCACAAAAGCACACCTGGAGGCCCCATGCTGAGCAGGTGTGTTAGGAAGGGACTGTGTTTGCTGCTGCTGGAATTATCCTGAAAAGCTGTTCTTTTAGGTCCAACTGATTGGTTGCACCATCAGCTACATTGGGAGTCAAAATTAATTTAAAAATTGTACTTTACTGTACCTTCTGTTTTAAGGATACCAGATTTATCACTCTTGACACAGTAAATCCTTTCTGCTCTGCACACAAATGGTACTTCATAAACTTCACCTTGAAATCTAGCCAGAGATTGTATTGCCCTTGCTGATAAAGACCCAGACAATGCCAGAGGAAGCCTGAAGGTCTAGCAGTGGAAATCCACCTCTTAATAAGTCAGGTGTGTAAGTGGTAGTTAGGAGAAGGGGTGGGGTGAAATCCAATATGCGTTCCTAAAGAAGGGGTGCCAAAGCCAGCCCGGTCTTATGCTGACACACTACACGCAAGGGAAAGACAAAAGCTACTTCTCGTGGCTGCAAGTAAGAATTTAATTTCTAATGTTCAGTGATGTAGAAATAATACCTTTAATTAAAGCTTCTGTAGCATGTCCTCAAAATCTGTAATTGCCTTTCTGTATTCAGGCAACAGGGCCACTTTGATTGCTCTGGGGTAATTCTTTGGCCAATAATCCAATAGAGCATGTAGTCTTTAGCACATTTTCTGGCTAATTGACCCTCAAAGAGCTCTGAGTTCCCTGCACTCTTTGTTGTCAAACACCTTGCACTGTTTCTTTTCTCTACCTTACTCTTCCTTCCTTTCAAAAAGAAATAGATTAAAGTTGTATTATAGGCCTGCAGTTGCACTAAGCTTTCAAACCCACTTGTTTGTTCCTGTAATTTGAAGGAAGATTGGAAGCTGAAGCTTAAGAAGGTAACAGAGCAGAGCTTATCTGGCCTCAGCAGTCTTTCATCTTAATTCTCCTCCCTTTAGTGACTCCAGCTGCCCTTTCACTACCTCATCCCAACTCACCTGAGGAAGTATTTTGCCTGTGCTACACTGGATGGAATTTAGTTCTGTGGGTTAAGATGTTGGGTTTAGGGTCAGGTTCTTCACACTTTTGGTTTTTGGAATTCCTTCTTTTGGCAGATAATGCAAATCAAATGCAGAGTCAGGGGGCACTATCAGATCAGGCAGTGTGTTAAAAGGCAGCCACCTTTTTCTGCCCATGTACACAGCACAGCAAGGTTCCCAGAACCTTATGCAAACCAACAGCAACCTCAAAATCAGATCTTGTCATGGAATGATTTACCTTCAGCTAATTCTTAAAATCACAGACATCTCAAATCTTGCATGATTTTTGGAACATACTGAGAGACCAACTGTTCTAATAAGTTGCACATTGTCAGCAGTTCTTCTCCCTTATATTCTCAAGCCCAGAAAAACCACACTTTGGGATCAGTGGGATATTTATTAACTTTAGTCTCTTGATTTGTAAATCCTGACTAAAGCTGTGCCAGAACAACTGCCATTCCCCAGATCACACCTAACTGTAGTGACACATCAGGAAATTCAAATTAGTACAATTAAATTTAAGGCATGTGCTTCAATTATCCCTCTCAAGAAAATAATTAATGCTTGACAAAAATCCCAGAAGCAGTATCTGTATGATGTGAATGAGTATGTCCTTATCTAAAGGGCATCTTTCATTCTGATCTCCTCCTCTGCTTTTCCAAAAGCCTCCTCATACAGGGCACAGCAGAAGAGGGTAAAGTGACAATCAATTATTTACCTGGACTGCTACACTGGATATCCAAAAATAGAGTTGAATATTAGAGCCCTTGTGCAGACAATAAGGCTGGGAACACGGAGAATCATCCACAGATTTGCAGTGGTCAGTCAGTTCAGCATCTTCTCCTATTAAAACTAAGCCAATGGCTGAGTTTTTATTCATATGTATTTCAGGGAGGATGAGAGGAAAACTAACTCTTCTGTCTCATAAGAGCCCTCATATACAACCCTGTAAGCTGGATTTGTTTTTCAGTCTTGCTGTAGAGTGTCCTAGGAGCTTTAAGAGAGGGTATTTGATGTTGATGGATGTCAGAAAGTGGTTAAAGAATGCAGTAGGTTTGAGGCACCTCTTTATTCACCTGTGTTATCCTCAGGATTATAGCAGCCTCGGACACTTGAAATTATCTGGGTTAAAATCACTGTGATCCTGCCTTTCCTAATGGAAGGTAATATTTGGGTGGATGCTGAGACTAAGAAATGCAGACATTTTGGGTCACTGATCTGGGTAACAGCATTTCTCTTTCTCAGTGCTGGCTTTCTGTTATTAAATACTCCGTGCAGAACAAAATTAAGTAGGAAACCTAGAAAGAAACCTACCAAATTCCATATATTTTTCTAAAAATCAGTATTTGGGTATGAAGCTCAAAAATCTGCCTTTGTGGGGCAGTTGTGAGAAACAGAAACTCTCCACTGGAGTCTAGTTGCATGCAGGGTTACCATTACACAGCTAATCTTTGCTGCTAGGCCGGTTTATCTGATTTATCCAGATTTATCTGAAATGTTATACTTTGTCTAAAAGTCACAAACCTAAGCTGATATTATGTCACAGCTATTTGGTCTATAAAACTAAGGAATTTCTAATCCCAAATAAACCCTTTTTTTTTTTTTTTGAAGATGTCTGGCTATTTCACTTGAGTAAGAGAACACAAAGCTTTGAATATTAAAAAATTTGTGTTCCATGACCGTTGTTATCACTCTTTGGATAGCTAAAGGAATGATTCATCCTTGCAAACAACAGAATCTGTCAGAAACTAGGAAACTATAAACCATATGCTTTCTGGCAGGGGGTATAACATACTCTGTGTGCACAGCAAGGCAGCAGGTTTTAGCTTTTTAGGCTCTGCTTTCTTACAAGCACTAGAGAATAACGAGAACCAGCACTAAGCCAGGCTGCAAGGCTACTTTGGTGTGTCACATTTGGTTTGCCTGTTGTTTAATCACTCATGTCCTAGACCAAGCTGCCCTCCCTTCCCAGTGAGACTGAGATAACCAAGAGCCACCTGATGTTCTGCTTTCACAGCTCCCCCATTTCATGCCTTTCAGAAAATGACTTGACAAACTGGCATGGAATAACACATCATTAAACAATGAATCTCAGCAGTCACTGGAACTGTTAATCACTTAGTTTTAGCAACTAAGGCTTATGTTGCAAAGCAATGCCTTGTGGCTGAAGCACACAGTGGCTCCAGCAGGAACAGAAATGCCTGAGCTGGCTGAGTGTGAGCTCAGCATTTCTTTGTGTATCTGTTTTCTAACAGATGCATCACAAGCAAAGATAAAGTCAGTTCCTCCACCACGGGCAACAGAAATCTTTGGAGCCTGCATTCACATTGATCTAAACGTTTGAGCTAGTATCTTGCAAATTCATGTTTAAAATGTTATTGCAGAAATCAAAAGGAAAAAAAGTAAGATTAAATTTGAAGCACTACCCTTCTGCCTCCATATCACAGTTGAAAAATCACACCAGACTGGAGAGCTGCTAAACTATAAAGTATAAAATTGACATGCTCACATTTGGTGGCATTAATATCAGTATGGTGGTGAAAATGAACGCAGATGCATGCTCAGTTTGCCTCCTGCCACAGCTGCCTGTGCAGGTGAAAATGCAATGGAAGGATGGAGCTGTGAGGATGGGCAAATGTAGCATTTCTCCAGAGAAGCCAGAACTGCCCCTGCCCCTCAGTGCTTAGATCACTGCCCCTGCTCCTTGAGAAAAGAGCTGTGCTATTGCTGCTATTTCTGCTACTGCCTTGGATGAATCACTTCTTTTATAAAGAAGGCTTTGCAATATGGAAAATACAGTTTATGATTAAGAAATAATTTTCTATTTAAAAATGTAAAATGTTGGAAATTACCTAAATCTACAATTATACAATGCAAAGTTGTGCCAGACATTTAAAATTCTTGACGCAATGAAGACTTTTATCTGTTAAGACTTGTTATGATGTGTGATTTAAAAAGAAAATTGCCTTTGGGGGACAAAAAAAAAAAAAAGGAATTAAAGTCTGCAGAGGCCTCTCCAGTAAAGGAACAGCAGAAGGGCAAAGAGTTGTCAGGGAGAAGACACTGACACCTTGAGCTGAAGGAACACAAATGCCAGTGATTTAGATGGTTCTGGGAGTTGGCAAAAACTGACAGAAAATGTAAACCCTTAACTGTCAGGAGAAATGCTGCTACTCCTTGGAGAATCCCTAACCTGTCAGAATAAAATGCAATAGGAAGAAAAATATTGTAATCTTTAATAGTTAATACTTGCAAAAAGAGGCACTAGAAGACAGCTTGACACTACAAGATAGCTCGTGTCTCTTTTCTTTTTTGACTTGACACCTTTCCTCACACTGTTTTTGCAGTTGCCATAGATTTTTTTCCCCCTCCCACTACAGGACACATACTTCCAAATGAGTCAATTCAAAGGAGTTTCTCTTATTTTAAAATGATCTTCTGGATTTGAGAAACTAATACTTTCTTTGTTCTCTAATTGAATTTCTTTTACTTCATACGTGGGGAAAAAAGTGTGTCAAACATAATTTGGTGATGGAAGCTTAAAAGACAAAGAAGTCTAAGCCTGTCAAACCTTTTATTATCCCATGCTGTGCTAAAACAACATACTTTAACTCACACACCTTTTTGGGGATAAGGGTTGATACTTGAAGGGTATCGAGAAGGAACATTCAAGAAGTTTCAGAGAAGAGCTGAAATGACCACAGGAATGGAAGAAGCCCTTCTCAAACTCACCTGTGAGAGCCTCTTTTACATACTAAAAATCAACAATATAACACAAAGAAGACCTACCTCTATAATCAAACTATGGGTTTTGCCACAAACTCCATGCTGCTTGGCCTACCTGCATCACTTGCAACAGCAAGACACCTCTGAGGTGTCCAGTGCCAGAGTCTGCTGTCAAGTTTTGATAAACCAGGTTTCTCTGGAGACACTCCAAATACTGTAGACTGCCACTTTGGCTACATCAATAATAATTTAAGCAACTCTCCTGTTTCATATTTTTTCTGGGTGCCTCCTTGGGTATTAATGCAGTTAAAATCAAATTTGAGGCATTAATGCTAAAGAGGGAAGTTTCTTGATAGAACAGAAATAAGCTTGACATAAATTTATCTGAAGACCTGTATTACAGAAGGGAAATAAAGACCAGAGATACAAGACAATTAAAGGGACATTGAGTAGCCACACCCACTTTATCAGATAATTTAATGCAATTTTGAGTTGTTAGAACTGTTATTCTTTATGTAACTAAGTTCCCTTGATGCTACAGAAAAATCTGTTCAAGAGAAAACGATGAGAAATTAATTCGATCTTAAAGTAGTGGCCAACATTGGAAAGCAACAAGAACTAGTGACAAACATCCAAGTTGGCAAGATGATTTATAATTAAGCCATTTTAATGATCAGTGCAGGAACTTCTGAAACCCCTTTCAGGGTAACACATTTGCAAGTACTAAAATTGGCCAGGTTTAAAAATAAAATCACTTTACCTCTCAGTATTAATTCATGAAGCTGGCTGGGAGGTAGAGAGGGGACTAAACAAAGAAACAGGAGTAAAAGACCTTTAAGAACAATTCATTTGATAAATGAGTATTATCGGTTTCACAAAAAAAAAGGGGGAACATTTTTGGCCAAAACCCTATCCATATTTAGTGCTAAAGTGAATGTGGTCAAAAATCAGAAAAGTTCCTTAGAGACAAAAATGAGAGAAATAATTTGCACTTCAGAAAATGTGATTAATAACAGTGGCTGAAATTCATCAAGGAACTGAAAAAATTAGGAAAGATTTATTAGTGGCTGCAATAAAGACAACATTTTAAAAAGACTTAAGAATATTGGAAACAAATTGTAGGTAGAGTACTTTCATTTGTTAACAAGACTGGCTGAACTTTTATGATACAGAAGTTTATTAAGTTTTTAATAAATATTTCTTTTCATCTGGAGGTGGAGGGACAGTATTGTTGACTAGAGTATGGTGTTGTCCAGTCCACTGAAAAATGAAGAACATGTCTGGTTACATCTACCAGGATTAGGATGTTTCTAAAACACCAGGAATCTCAGGCATCAGAATTGTGGTAAAATTCTCAGAGCAAATATCCTGCCTGCTGCTGTTAACTTGGAGTAACAATACTGGGAATTCAGCAGTACCACAAAAATGTTAATGTGGTGCCAATATTCCAAGGTGGAAGATCTTAGTTGATCCTCAGTGACAAAAAAACATGTGGGGAATTGGCAAATGCAAAATTAACAGGAGTGGAATACGGTGAATTACCAGCTGATGTGTTTTATTGAGAACAGATGTTTTCAAACAAATGTGATTATCTACTAAAACTGTAGTTTGAAAGACTATAAATATAACTAAAAGGATGCAATAGCACCTATAAAGTATATTTTTGAATGCCACTTAAGTGGACTAAGAATTGTCTGATACCTCCCAGTATGCCAGGAATGATATTTGGAGGCCTGGTAAAATTGGCACATTTCCTGTAGTTATCGATGAGTAAATAGACAATTATTGGCATTTGTGACCAATGCAATGTCTGCCAAGACTGGCAGCTGAAAGGCCAGGATTGCCATTAAGAGCAATCAAGCTACAATTTCTTAAAATAACCCAGGTATTAATAATGCCAAGTTCAATATGAGCAATAAACATCTGTATACATTTCGGTCTCCCCATTTAAGCTGATGACCAGAGATAGAGGCTGCAGTTCAGTTCCATACATCTAACTTGGAATTAGTCCCAGACTTCCCTCCTGTTGTCTTGTGAATTGAGGTTCATGGTCTAAATCTTCTTTTAAAGTTGTTTATTGTGTAATTATTATTATAAAAGCAAATGTTTATTTAGGTTCTTAGTTATGGAGATAACTATTACACCTCTAATTTCACAGCTACACCTTACTAAATGAGAAGCTATTACTATGATTTACTGTGGAATTAAAATTTTCTACACTTTACCACACCTTTCATTTAATTAAATAAGGGCAGTAAAAAGAAGGGAGTGCAACTTCTGGGTTGTTTTTTTTTTTTTTTGAAAGACAACTGTCAATTACTGAATGAAGCAAGAGTTAGTATGCAATTATTACATACACATTCATATTGAACACAAACAGGCTGACTTCCCAGCTTTGTGAAAATGATGGTTACCTTAAAAGAATGAATGGCATGAACATTTAGTTAAAAAAAATAAAATTAATAAATCCAAGAGTTAGCTGAAGTCCCTGAAAATCGATAATGTAGAAAAAGGAAGCTCATGTCACAAACTGACTCTCTTTAGGGGTTGCTTGTTTTCATGAGAATGTTATTTCAATATTGTCATGGAGGTCAGTGGGGCAGACAGGGGAGCAGTAGCCATGCACAGATTTCCCGTAACATTTTCTGCGAACCTGTCAAGTTGCTTAGTTTTTATAAAACAGGGATATTATTTTCCCTTTTCAAACCGTTTGTGCTCAGTTAAATTCCATGTGCAAAGTATGGAGACTCTTGAAAGGTACTGCAAAACAAGGGGTTTCTTCCTTCAACAAGGGACTCTTAAGTGTTACATTAGGAGTGAAGATAATTACACCTTCCACTTCACACCACTCCTTTGAAGACTCTGATATATAATCCACTGTCAGTATTTCCTAAGCCCTTCTTTATTCTTTTTAGCCTAAGTAAGGCTTTACTATGGGCCCAAACCCCATGATTAACATTATCTCCTGTGATTGTTGTCCTGATTTCTGGAAGAAAATAGTCATCTCATATGGTCATGCAAAAGCACAAGATCACTAAAATATTGCAGAAAATGTACCCATTCCTGATTAAAACTTGAAATTAAGAATGTAATAAATGGAATGCCTCTACTTTTCAATTCAAGGGAACTGAAATCAATGAAAGTGAACTAAAAATTAAATAATTTTATGAAATTACTTGAAAACACGACCAAATTTCTCTTTCCACCTGTACTGTTATATTTTTAAAATGATATGTTTACCTTCCAATCATACACATACATACTGGTAGTCATATTTTATTAATGGTATGGAACTGGTTAAAGTCTCAAAAATTTTATGCAAAAAAATTTTTTATTATGGAGCACACACAAGTTTGAGGATTGATCATAGTCTTTTCCATTTATATTTCATTATGGATGCCTATGCCATAAAACAAAGAGAAAAACCAGAATGCTTTTCTAGGCCAGTAGGATTCACTGTCAAAAAGTTAATTCTGTGCATTTTAAAGCAATGGGTAGCACTCCAGAATTGTGTCTTTAAAACTTCGATTTTGTATGTTTAGTGGTAATAAGAAAATAAAAAGCTTCCATTAGTAACTTTTAAGAAATGGGAAAGCATTGAGTGTCAAATGTATGTTGAAATCCTCAAATTCAATCACTCAAATGCCTCTCTTCCTTAAGGCTGCTCTAAACAGCTCTTGTCCATTTATTACCTAGCTCAGATTACACCAAAGCATAGTGCAAAGGCCAGGGGAACATCACAATTTCACCCATATTTTCTAGCATCTGTACTTTTTTCACAGGTGTTGCTAGAGAGGCAAAACCACTCTGACCTTAAGGTCAAATCACAGGGCACTTAGGTGTTGGCAGAACAGAAGGAGCTCAAATAACCATGATTTGCACATATGGACCAAGCAGGACCATAGCACAGGCATTTCATTTTCCAGAGGGAATTTGGAAAAGTGTCAAATATGTGCCCAATACATCTCTATCTATCCTCTGTTGCTCATTTAAAGCTACACTTTATTCCCTGTATTGTTTTTCAATAATCAGTGGAACTATTTTAATCAGTTACACAATGAGTAAAAACAACTGGCCTAAAACCCTACCTTTACACTGTGTTGCTTACTGGTCTCAAGTTTTAAGATTATGGATAGAGACAGTACCTCTAAATCAGAGCCCTAGGATAAACCCATTTCTCGCTGTACAAATTTGTAATTTGGCACAGGCAATAAAAAAGCTCAGTACAGATGCATCTAAAAATCTGTGCCATGTGTAACATCCTGATTTAAAACCTCTGAAGTAACTGGCACTGTTCTTATGAATTATTTCAGTATGCTGAGGTCTCTAAGGTGTTACAGTGTATCTTTGTTTCACTGGGCAGTTACCTTACTCCACCATCTGCTGACATCTCTCTCACACATGCTTAATTGACAAATTGGGAAGCAAGTTTAAAAAAACCAAACATAACAAACAAATAAGCAAACTAACCACTAAAAAACCCAAACAAAATTCTTCAAGTTACTCTGACTTTCAACCATCTCGGCAGTAAAGTGAAGTTGGTGCAGTGACACTGCATTCGCTATGGCACAAGAGTATCAGCCATCTGCATTGATACCAAGGTTAAATTCCAATGTCAAGACAACTGCAAGGAATCCATGTGCCATCCCAGGAGAGTTTCTGAATCACTGGTGAAACACAAAGTAGTAGATGCTTTTTTTTTTTTTTTTTTGCTATAGCCAAAAGCCACAAACTGCTTGTAATATATTGCACATGACAAGGCATAATCCACCCTCTGCACTAAATGTGTCGTGCAGTAATGTCATGGGAACACAGGGATTTTCAGCATTGTAAATCTCACAGCATCAGGAATATGGAGCAGCACTAATATCTAGAAATAACTTCTTCCCTGTGTTAGGATTACTTTTGAGTTCTTTTCCAGTTTCTTGAAATCAGCTGTAATGTTACAACACAGAATATAAAACACTTGCAAATATTTTTCAGTACTAAAGTAAATTCTCGATATGTCTATTCAAAAACCAGCTACAGAAGAGTTTTGAATAGGAATAGAACAGTTCAGTTTGACTTCAGTGGCAGCTGAGTACCCAGCTCCCAGAGGCTCTTCTAACTCCCCACTACCACACCCCTGTCCCAATTAAGAGGTTTTGCTATTACATGTTCTGTGCTTGATAGAATTAGAACAAGAATTATAACTGTATTAAACATTCTTCTGGTCAACCTGGGAATCCTATTAACAATATTCTAACAAACCCATCGAGAGTCTGCCTAAATAATACTGAGCAAAATGGTACATCCTCAAAGAAAAGAGGGAAACAAAGCATCAATATGTCTGACACAAGTGTGCACTGAAGTGCCAGGAGACTACTTAGCTTGAGTGTTATGTTTGGCATCTTGGCAGCACACTGCAGAACAGAGAGACACCTAACAAATTTTCATTAAAGTTCTACGAACAGGAGAGTTAGGTCAGGCTGCCAGGGACCCTGTGTCAGTGCCACTGTTCCAGGAAGTGCAGAATGGAGGCACTTCTTCAAGCTGAGTCAGTTTGAGTCAGTGTCTCGTATCTCTGAACACCACTGCATGACATGTACAATCATAGTTGCCATCCCTGCTGCCTTGCTTTTCTAGTCTGTATTTTCTACACTGATATTTTAGGTAGCAAAATAGATGAGTTGCTGGTGCTGCTCTCTTCCATCAACCTGTGTTCTAGCAATGAAGGAATCAGGTCAGCCTGCTTGCTTTCTCTCTTACATGCACAGGCACATACACAGAGGAGATTCTGCACTTAAGGATGTTATTTTTAATTCATGTGCAGCTCACCCTGTATGGAGAAGGAAGAGGGCTGTTACACAACTATCTAAGCAGCAGGGTCAGTCTCAAAGACAGCAGGTCTTTGAGTGAAAGATATACATCTTCACATCAATCTATAAAAAAAAGGTACTTCTTTAAAAAAAAAGCTATAGATAAAGCTATAAACTAAAAGATAAGGTGTAAGAAGTTGCCTTTTCCAGGCTCTGTTAGCCAAGGAGAATACAGTGGGTGTCTGACATATTCATCAGTTCAGTGAATTCCTATGTACCCTTGCCATCAGCAGATGAAGTCATTATAAACAGTCCATGAAACTCATGGCATATGCTATATTATAAGTTCCCTTAAGAAGCTGTGAACTCACAAACTGTATTGAACTACTCAGGACAGCTCACAGAAAGACAGCAATCCCATTTTACAATCAATGAATGCAGTTAATGCCTTTTCACTGTCATTCCATCATGCTGCAGTATGACAGCACATATAATATTAATTCTTAGTGCCTACTGCTGAGAACAACCAAAAATTCTCCTCAGATTGTAGGGGAACATTTAAGTTCCAGAACAAGCTTGCTGTACACTGTAGTTCTGTCTTCCTTACCTTCAGCTGCCTTGATGGTGTAGCCATTCTCTTCATTTGGTGGTACTTCCAGGAGCTGCATGATCCTGTCCAGCAAACCATGGATGATCTCAAAGCCTGGGCTTTTGTTGTAATAAATTGCACATAAATGTCTGTAGTTTCTTGCCCCTACATCTGCAGAAGAAGGAAGCAATTATGTTACCTGGGAAACTTTATCACACTTCTAACCTGACCTTTTGCATCACTTTTCTTCTGCTGCACTGTGAGGCACTTGTGGCTGAAAGCAGAAATAAGTATGTAAAATGGCTTCTCTGACAGACCTGTCACAAAGCCTGAGGAAATAATGGAATTTCTTTAACCCACTGGACTCTCACAGCCAGAAATGTAAAGAAAGATTTAAAGTACTCTGTGCCTTGAGCAGGAAAGAGGGTTGTTATATACAAGTATTTTCTATGCAGTGATAGGTACCAAGCATATAGTTAAGTGTTAAAGAAATTTAAAATAGACAAGCCAAAATGCAAATACTCTGTAGGCATGGAGAAAGTGCTGCTGGTGGGAAAGCTAAATATTTATAGAACTCAGCTGCAGAACAACTACCAGTACAAAACAACCAGCCCACAACCTAAAATGAGTGTAAGAACATTAGCATGGTAATCTGTGAAAAGAGCTTAATTCACAGAGGTTCCCAAATCACAACTGCTGCTTTCTGGGATCATCTTGGACATCCCAGCAACCAAGTGATTATGAAAAATGTGCTACACTGCACAAACTCAAGACAGTGACATGAGAATCCCCCCTATGGACAACTCCTTAAGTCAAACCCCTGCCTTATTCCTTCTCACATTATTGATTTCAGTAAAATATGTTTTCCTTTTTTTAAATTTTCAGGATGAGTGTGTAGTAGTATGCTGTTATACTTGTCCCTTGAGGCTACCCCATTGCAATGCATGCTGTCCAGGACGAGTGTGGCCTGATTTTGAGGCTTTACTCATTGTGGGTTTCAGCATTTTGATCAAGTCAACAGGAACCAAGCTCAAAGAAACAAGAAAAGGAATGGGTTTTTCAGGCAGCATAGAGTTAAGTAATGAAACTTCTTCACCACAGAATTTTGTGGATGCCAGGAGTTTACACAGCTCTGAGGAGACAGATTAAGTCCATGGCTGATAAATCCACTACTTCTTACTACAAAGAACCACATTTATGCTGGGAAGTCCCTGAGCTACTCCTGGCCATAGAGCAGGGGAGCCCTCTGGCAGCATTATCCACTTGTACCTGCTCTCCTGCTTCTGCCCTGATAGGCACTTTTAGCTGGAGTTATAGTCAGGGCATTATTATCTACCACATAAGAAATCAGAGATTAAATGAAATTTACATCTTGTTTATTTGCTCCAGCTAAACAGTTAGTAACAAAACAATCTGTCAGGAACTAAACAGGAAAGCATTTATCAAGTGACCAGAAAAACACAGGTTAACAGACAGTAAAACACAGGAGCAGCGCCTACACACAAGATGAAAGCTCAGCCTTTTTGAGACAGAAGTCATTCAAAACTTCTAGGGCAGCTGCTTGGTACCTCAGCTGCAAGTTCTCTCATCAGCCACTGAAAGCTGAAGTTACTGTGGCAGCAAGTCTGCATTTTGTCACTCAGCATTTCTTCCCTGTCATTATAATAATGTGCAGCATTAAATAATGCTGGAGAATCCAGTCCTGAAGTTACAATGGCAACACAGGAAAGTAAAGGCTACAGAGAAAATATCAACAAATGCAGCATCTGACTGTGGGTCTGAGCACTCTGGCTGCTCTATCTCTGTGTCACATGTCTCTGTTTCCCAGATGTACTATGATACCAATCAGTAGTGCAGTCATAGATAGTCAATAATTTATTTTCAGGTTGTATTGAGCAACAGAATAGAAAAAAATTATTATCCCTTCTCTAAGACAGCATGTTCTTCGGGCTAGAGGTTCAGTAGAATGGTTTCCCTTTTTTTCATGAGTCATTATGCTATCAGATTTTGTGACAACAATCTGAATCTTAATTTCATTATGATTAAGATAGTCAATGGTACCTTCAGACTAGAGTTCTTAACTAAAGCATCAGAAATAAACATACACACTTTTTATACCTCATGGTTTCAATTTTAGGGATCTTTGGTAAAGGAAAGGTTGCTTTTTTAAGTGTTACAAAGCTTACTCCTTTACAGAGTTATGTCACAACAGAGGAAGTTCATTCACTACAAGCGATAGGAAGAAAAAAAGATACTGGGAATTGCAGGCAAAAGCTGGCAGATGTTAGAAATGCCTCAGTTCTTCATAACTCAGTTAAGAGCTCTCATGTCATGCCATGAAACATTTCTGTTTTTCAAATGAGCCTGCCAAGTATGTCAACCTAAATTATAGATAAATATATATATGTGTGTATATATTTTTGAGACTTCAAAGCACTTCCTGGGGATGCTGCTGAAAAACAATCCAAAGGATGGGCAGCTGCTTAGGAATATGTGAGCCAAAAGAGTGCAGAAGAAGATAAAGAAATGTTGTACAGTGTTCTCTCCCAAATTAGAGATGCTTCAGGAAAATGACCTGGTGATCTGAAAGTGAACTTGCAAAGTTTGCTCATGCAAACTTGTCTTTTAGCCCCCTGAACTATTTTCTGCAGATAACCAACACTTCCAGACAGCTGGAAATATGCTTCAAAAGGTGGAAGCAGCTGTATTCACAGATGACATGAATTGTGCTAAATGTGTGCTACCACAAGCTTGCCAGATTCTCCAAAATCACAGGTCAGAGGTGATTTTCTAATGGATTCATTTCTTTTGTTGTGGTGAGAGAAAGGGTATTCTCTGTTAGGCCTGGTGGTAAAGGTGCTGATTTATACACTAAACTAGTGTAACTACCCTACCAGAAGTGATTACCTGGTGTTACAAATTAACCACAAAAGTGCTGTGCAATGTATTCAAAATCAGCACATTTCCTTCTGCCCTGAGAAGAAACTTTTTGCTCAGATTTGGTTCCATTTAGTTATATTAAATCTGGCTCACATTTTGCTAATTTAATACATCAAACCTTTCTGCCAGATAAGTCTGAAGAGAAATAAGTTCAGTTCACCTTGGTAAGCACAAGTTCTGTGTAAGAAGGTATTTTATTAAAACCCAGTGTGTTTAAAAGAGCTAGATTCATTCACACATGAATGACTGCAAAACGCCATTTCAAATACAGTTAATGTCAGTACTCTTTTGACCCATACTTTTGAAATTATTAATTGGAAATTCTGCATGCCAAAATCATGAAATAATAAAATTAAATTAAGTCAGTCTGATGACATAAGCTTTGTGCAGGAAATCTCATTCCATATGTGAGAGGGCAACCCCACAGTTTTCAATGTTTACAGTTGCCTTTCTCTGCCCACCCTCCCTTCAGACTGTTTATTAGGCAAGCTTAATTTTGGAAGTCAATTTGGGAAAGACAGTAATTATTCTAAACACACCATTAAAACCCATTTCAGGTACTGTTCACAGTCTTTAAATGCTCAGTCCATGAGAGGGCTGCCCAAGAGCAGAGAGCACAAAGCTGGTACCTCAGAAGTCTTTGCTGCAGTGATTCCCATCAAAATGGGAAATTTTGAGAAAGTACAAAATGAACTACACCACAAAATCATTCTTTATAAAACTGTTAAGCAGCCATCCACATAAAGGAATGCTTTCAAGAGTGGCACTTGACAAACATGAAATAAAAGTAACAATTTAACTCACAAATTTTATAATGCCAGAGTAAATGTGCTCCTTAGTCCAAGATAAACATCCCCACTCTTGCTTCTGAAGAATGCTGATGCTACTCTGCCATCTGTCCCATGTTTTTTGCATTCTAGCTAACTGCATGCCCAACAAGGAATGAGCTGCATGACCAAACTGTCTGTATTTAATAAAAAAAACTCTACATGGCTTGCTAAAACTGCTTGTTTTGCTTGGCAAGGCTCTTTTTTCCTTCAAAAAGGAAGAAAGGTAATCTGCAAATTAAATTCATCATCAAAGCAATTTACTTGCCATTTTGTTTATGCCTTATATAAACCTTTGTTTTGCAGATCCCAGATACTTTAAACAACCACTAAAATCTGAAACCAGATAATGAAACAACAGAGCCATTTCTACCACTGAATTTAAAGTAATGTCAGCCTTTTTCACTGGGAGGCAAAACTCCATTCAGAATTGCAACTCCTCCCAAAAGTTGTAGCTTGTGCACTCCATTTTCCCCAATATACCATAAAGAAATGACTCAGTAAAATTTAGGTGAATTTTTAACATTTAAAAATCCATTTTTACAGTTCATTTTACTGTGATATATTTTTCCAGATAAAGGTAATTCGAAATTTTGATCATGTACAGTGAAATCAGTGCAAAGAGGCCCCAAAACACAGCAAGGACTTCACTGACGCTTTTGCAAAGTGAACGAGCTGCTTTGGCTGTTTCACATACAACAGTTAAGGTTACAGAACAATTCCAAGGCAGCCACACTTTCTTAGCATAGTTGGATGAAGTGACAAGATAAGGATAATATTTTTACTAATGAGAGAGGAAATTTTATACTGTTGAGCTTTTTACTTATGGATACAGTTTTATCCACAGACCTGCTCCATTCTCTACCCTGTACCTCTGCTACCAGTCTCGTTCTTTGTATTGGTTATCAGCTTCCCAGAAGATAATTTGGGAGAACAAATACAAACAATCCCGTGTAAAGATGATGGAAAAGGGATTCATGTTGAGACACACTGACTCCAACATCTTCCCCTGAATAAGTGCTCTCTGGGATAGAATCTGCCTATAAATAAAAGCTGCTCTTCCCAGGCTTGATATATTCTGCTTTCCAGCTGGCACAGCCCTGCACATCACTGAGACTGCAGTGGTCTGAACAGGCTCTAGCTCTGTAACAGCAGCTTGCCTTTGGTATTT
Source organism: Orthonyx spaldingii (assembly GCA_013397795.1). NCBI lineage: Eukaryota > Metazoa > Chordata > Aves > Passeriformes > Orthonychidae > Orthonyx > Orthonyx spaldingii. The sequence continues at coordinate 3,041,907 of VZTJ01000294.1, forward strand.
CTGCTTTCCAAGGTTTGTGCCACTCGGAAACACTACCAGCAGGTAGTTTCTTTTATGAGTTACAACCCTGATAACAATATCAGTTACATTCCTGATAAGAATACAAAGGAGCACTACTAGAGTAGGAGCAAGAAAAATAGGCACATCAACACAAGCAATTTAGAGCAGGTTATTTTTTGGTGTAAAACTGTTGTTTGTTTATCCTTGCAGTTTTTCAGTATCCTTGACAGATTTTAAGGAATATTTAGATGCCTAAAAATAGTTGCAGTGTATCTCCTTGCACTTTTGAGAGAGCATCTAAAATGAACAACATTTCTAGCCACTCTAAAATCCAGCCTGTTACACCAAGCTCTTAAATCTTGTGCTGTGCACATTAATAAAAAATCCCGCTGTAGTACAGAATGACTATTATTATGGAGATGTCTATTTTTAAGGTAATACAGATTTACTTACTATTACCATTTGGTATGTAATGTAATATAATATGTATTTCCATTATCAAAGATTCTGAGGAACTTTCTCTTCTTACCTGTATTAGGATCTTTTATTACAATGTCAGAAATCTCAAAGAGTTTGAGAGGCAAGGGCATCTTTCTGTTGGCAGCAATAGTTTTCAGCAGCCCAGGAAGGAGGGTTGTACGTGCCACCTGCAGGACAAACAGAGATGCTGCAAGTCAAATACCTTCCAAAATATCTCATTTTCTTCATTTTCTTTTTGTTTTGTCCATTTGTAACAAGAGTTTAAAAGTAGTCAGGTGCAAATACTGCATTTATCTCTTATGCTTAAGCAACTTTGATTTAGAATTATTAAACGTGGAAATGCTAAATTTTGCCACAGTCTGCCACACAGAGCACGGTACTTTGCTTTCTTGAAAAGCTGATAATATTTCACACCAGAAGAGAGATTTCTCAGCGAAGGAGTAACAGAAGATGACATGTTCAGCACATAAATATACACAAGCTCTTTAATGCAGGAAATGTAGTTTATGGTTTATAAATTTTATTTCCTCTAGGTTCCTTATCCTCTTTTTAAATATAGAATCCATGACAATATTGAACATGAATGATCTCACCTGAAATTCTGCTGTTTTGGGGTTTGCTATGCGCACGGCGTTTGTTGCAGAGATGTCCATGCCAAGTTTATCTGCAATATCTTCTTGAGAACACTGAAAATGAGACAAAAACTCATCAAGGTCAAGTAGTTAAAATAGACAGCAAGCCAATGATGAAATTTGATATCAAGAATGAACAATGGAATTGTAGCACTGCCCCACAATATATCCTCTCACATGTAACACTCATAATACAAACGAAGCCCCAGACTTAAGACTAAGTAGGCAAACTGGTTTATTTACAAATGTTAATTGCTAACTAAATTACAGCTGGGTTTAAAAAAAAAAAAGCAAGTGTTTATTTAGGCTTCTGTCATGGGTTGTTGTCATTTATTTTAAAAACTGGCTCAGATTCTGTGCTCTGACTTGCAGTGGGTGAAGTAATTTATTCTGAAAATAGCACTTGTAAAGGGACTGGTATCTGTTCTTTCACACGAAGTAAGACAATCCCTTGAGGGAAACTTACAGAAAGCAAAGTACTGTCTATGAAAAACAGGTCATGTGACCAAGCCTTCAATTTTCAGAGCTGCATAAGATTCTTGTAATTTGCTTATTTGTTGGGGTTGGAGTGTTTTTAAAGCCTGTATTCCAGAGGTGTATTTTTAAGCTGGTCAGTAAAACGATAGGCATTCACTTTATCAGGCTCAGCCAATGTCTGTGAACATACTGCAATAGATGCTACTTCTAAGATCCACACTTCAGATTTCCAGAATTTATAGCTTTATTAGAGTAATAAAGAAACTAGTAGCGGACTAAGCATGTAATTGAGGATTTGGTTGTGTACTGCAGTCTCCCAGAAATGTTCCCTTTGCACTGGCAGCACTCAAAAAGTGTGTTGATAGACCAACTGTGAGAAAAATGAGCAGATGATACCATCTGAAAAAGTGGATTATTGAACAATAATTAAAAAATCCCAAATAACACAAGGAATGCTGAACTTAGGAGGAGAAAACTGTGTTAAACATTTTTCAGATGTGTATCTAAACTACAGCATGTTACTGTGATTTAACTAAATGTGTTCTGGCTAAACTGGAGCTCTCACAGAAGGCAATGTTATTGTGTGCAAGTGCAATTTGGGGCTCTAACCAAGAAACAGATTGACTGCACAAATACATAAGCAGTGTTTGTCATCTAACACTGGGGTACAGAATGTTGTAGCATAAATTATAGTTATCACAGTCATAAGCCTCACACTGGTGTTTCATTGAAGTGTTGGGGACAGCAGACTGTGGGTTTCATCCTGCCACAGCAGAAATACAAATATGAAACGTGATATCACAATACATTGCATGACCTTCAAAAATTCTGCTGTTGCAGTTCATAAAGGTTCTTCTCAGTTGTAGCAATGCAATATATTAAATGTTTCAAGCATATTACCTATTTGGTGCTGAAAAAGAATGAACTATATTAATGAATAAGGAAAAATGTTACAAGTTTCAATATGTTATATGAATTATTTCCTCAACAAGGTACTACCACAGGTCTGAATACCTCTATCAGATATTAGCACTGCAGGAGGTAATATTACTTATAGTTCTGGTTATTTAAACAAGTTAAGAACAAAATATTAAAACTCGAATACATTTTTCAGAATGAGACCAAATTTTGCTTTTGAAGCTCTGTGAAATCTGAAGGTGTTAAAATTTTATTTAGTCCATTCAAATTAACAAATTTGGTTGCAATATCTGAACTTTTCATATACCAGAAGTGTTCTAGGAGCCTGAAATGCTGCATCTTGAAATATTTGAGTAAATTATCAAAAAATAATCTGTGAGCAGATCACTCTCTCTCTTAAGAGGTTGTGTCCTTTCAAGGATTTATACCTCTGGCCATCTAGCAAGTTTTAGGTTCAGGAAGAAGTTGAGAAATTCCACAGAGATTTTAATAAAATATGTGATGGCAGCTCCCCAAATGCTAAAATGTGCACAAATGGGGCATTTAGGCAAAGGCTTTGAGCAGATCTTGCAATAGAAAGGATTTTCTAGAACATATAGTATATTTTCAATAGCTGCCCATGCTCCACATATGGACAGTTACCTATACATTGGGAGGGTATGGGAGTGTACTTAACTCTTTTGTTTTTAATAGTAGATCAGGTTCTCTGATCCAGTTCACAGCTAAGGGGCATGAGCAAGTGGCCATGACAAAGATGTTGTTTCCTACTGTACATTCTATTTTAGCACAACAATCCTGCTGTATAATTTCCATAGTACACATTATGCCAGCTGTTAGAAATGGAGTGGCACTTGCTGCTGCAGAGTCCTAATTCTTGATCAAAGACTACACGCACGGCTATAACAAATAATACCTACAACCAGTGAAAAAAATTCCACATTTGTTATCTATATTCTATATATGTGCTATCTATATTCCAAACCCTAATATGGTGAAATTTACAGAGGATTTTATGTCCCCTTAGTGTGTGTACATTGTAACATTTTTACGGGTATTTGTAAAATAAACTCTGCAGACTGAATGATTACATATCAGCTTGGTATCTAATGCAAGGAATTGTGGGCAAGTGACAATACTAAAGAGAAATATAAAAACAGGTAAATCTCAATACACTGGAGTAACACCCACCAGCAAGTACTAAATTTTCATGTTGGTTTTCCGGATTATTGAACTATGATGAATTGCACATCTGTTGACCAAAGTCTTGAGAGAGATTTGACGTCTTACAATTTCATCCTATCAAGTTAAACTAAAACCAGTCCTTCAGCAGCTATTTTCCTCTCTATACTTAGAACTACATGCCACATTAACAGTGACTCATTTAATTACTCTGATCTACAAACTCACCAAATATTATACTATGATTCCAAAGCCCTAGTAAACAATCAGCTGCCAAAACAGTACTGTACAATACTGGTACATTTATACAACAATATATCCTCAGACCATCCTCTGCAGTTTTGACTGCATCACTGTTCCAACATGCAACTAAGAAAAACATGAAATCAATGTAATATACCAGGGCAAAAGTGAGTGCTTCAGTGAATCCAGCAGCTGCCAAGTCCAGCCTCAGAAGTTCTGCGAGCTTATTGAGGGGGAGCTAAAATGAAACAAAACAGTTTTCAGCTTCCATCTAAAAGCATTTTGCTATTCTTTCCTGAGGTGATTCTGCCTGTTACATGATGGTGAATTCACTAGGCAGGGACTATGTTTGTGTGCTTAAAATTTTTGAAAGCATTAGCCAGCTGCCTTTAGGCTTGCCTGAGGAAATGAATCTCCCAATTAGAGATTTAATACGGGCTCCCTACTTAAACCCTGTCTTTTTTCAAGTACCAGCAACCACTGGTATTGGACTTATTCAAATCAGTGGGGCATCTGTTTTGTATCCCATCCATGGTAAATACTTCTCAAGGCAAAGCATGTCAAAATATTTAATTCCTAGGTTCTGTTTTCCCCAAAGCCCTTCTGGCATGCAGCAGTCATTTACTGACAACAGAGCATTCATTTGAAGGGGCAATCTTACTTGATTAGCTATGGTGTACGTTTTCGGAATCAGCATCTGAATGTTGTTATAACCATAAGCTATTGCTGCATCTTCTACGATATCACAGGCATGGATAATGTCTGCTCTGGTAGGAGGGATTTCAACCTCTAGATGGTTCCCATTCCCTGTGACGTGTGACTTCAAACACATCCTAGTCAGCAGCTTTGCCAGGCTCGATGGAGTTTCACTGAAACAAAACAAGAGAGTGGTAATTTATGGATTTTGCACTATATTGACTGGCTTTGTAAAGTAATCAATGTTTCTTCTGCATTGCCTCACATCCTGAAGAATGTGCAAGTGCTTTATGGACTGTACACAGACTTAGCATTCACACAGAACCAGCTCAGATTCTCACTCATGAGATGGGTATTTTTCTTTGCTTCATAACAGTTGTGTGTAGCCATAAAGAATCATTCACTTTCCCTGAAAGCAGGGGAAGAACTCTTACAGAGTCGATCTAATTACCCAAGATAACTCCTGAATTTTTGACAAATTAAAAAAATCACAGTCTAAACATCTTTAAAACAATGCAATAATCAATGTCTTCTAGTACCTTTGTCATGGTTAATAAAAACTATGTTTTCATTTGCCATAACACACCTGATTCCTATTTTCTTGTTAATGTATTCAGGTTTCACCTTCTCTGTTCGATAAGCCAGTTCCTGAAAAGAAGACAAAGACTTAAAACATAGATAGTGCCTGCCATTTCTGCCTAAAATGATTCAATCTTAGTAATCTAGCTTCTAATTGCCATACTAAAATGACACCCACAGATGACAAATGTGGAATATTAGGCTAAAGCTAGCATTCTAAAGTTAACAGGATTGTTGAAAATATTCTCTAGTATGTGATGCAAAAGCTGTTCTTGGTTAAGCTGAAAGGGTGAATGCAGCATGAAATCCCCGTTATTGAAACTTCCGATAATTTCTGATATATGCAAGTAACAGTCACTGAAAGTTTCTGGTGACCAGTTCATCCTAAGTCAAAGCCCTAAAGCACAGAATGGTCATGCATGAGATCTCATGGTCTCGTACAGATCAAATGACTTCTAGGAGGAAAAGGAAAGAAAACTTTCTATTTCTTTATTGGCACACAAATACCTACCAGTATTTTACTTAGCAAGTGTGCAACAGATTTAAGTTATTTTGTATGTATTTATATATTTCATGTGTTTCTGTACTTTTAGATACACAAATCCTTAAAAACTATAGCACCTGAAACTTTGGGGACTCTTTTTCTTTATTTTATCTAGGGAAGCTGCTTTGGTTACTGCAAAGATTTCTATTTTGTTGGATATCTTTTCAGGATTCTACATCTTTCCTCTGGTAATTAAAACTGACCTTGTGAAAAGAAAAAGCTCAAATGACACTAGAAAATCTCTCTAGAAATAAGTTTCTTTCCCTCTAAACCTATATCCTTGATATATCTGATTTTATTAACTCAACCAGATCTGTCTTCAGTTACTTTCAGGAAACAGAAGAAATTGCTTTCTTTATACTTATTAAGAGAATGAAAATATAAGACTCCATTACTGCAAAGAGGTCTGTCTGGGGCTCTGAACTGCACTTGAAGTTAACATTCTGCCTTATAGACCTTTACATAGTTGGTGTCTGTAAAGTGAAAGACTGAAAAATGCAGTGTTACAAGCTTATTTTAACTGAAGGGCATTAAAGCTTCCAGATCTGATAAGTTCATTTATGGTGAGGCTGATTTCAGTTGTCCATAGGCTTAAGGCTGAAGGACCTCTTCCTGCACTAATTTTTCCTGATTTGGAACACATAGGTTTTAAAAGCCTTAGAAACAGATTATGACCTTTGATTGTGATCTTTACTTGTTCCTGAAAAAGTTCCTATCACAGGCACTCTAAACCATAATAGTGTATTTTTAACCTCATCAGAATTCCGTGGAGCTTCACAATGAGTTTCCTAGACAAGGAGAAGCTGGAGCTGGAGTTATTTTTTGGGGGTTAGAGGAGGTTCTGGCTCACTAATATAGAGACAGTGCCAAGCTAGGTTTTTACACTACACCTCAGAACCAGCACATGCTGGCACTGCAGGAAAAGAAAATGTCACTCTTACCAGACTTTGTATAAATAAACCCATTTCCCTAAGGACACAAGAGATATCCTAATGCTGTGCTTACCGGATAGATGTGGGTCTTCCCATTGGGATAAACCACTTCTGCTGCTTCAACACTGAGAGAGACAGAAAAATATAAGTAAAAATGTTTTTAACACACGGCCCAAATGTAATGTCTCTCTGTCAGGAGATTTATACTCACGTGAATGGCTTCTCACAATATTCACTGAACATTGTGACTATAATATCAAGCACAATTTTTGCCTACAAAACAAACATAACAATCACATTGAAATCTGTCATCTGTGTTAAACTAGACAAAATATTTGAACAAAAAACAGGGAAAATATTTCATCTTACACCCTCTTCATTCTATTCCATTTAATAATAGCTGATTTCCTAGCAGTGTGGAACACTAGATTGAATTTTAAAAAACATTTTCCTTCTGATGCAGGCATTTGTGCAAAAACTTGCAAATCTTTGGTTTTCAAGGTTCTGAAGAATTTGTGTATCTTTTCTAAACTCTGTTCTTTAGAAACACTGGGTTTTTATTACCTTTTGGAGCTGAGTCTTCCTAACCTTCTGTCTAATTAGTCATTTTATTGAAGTTCAAGTGAGAATGGAGAGGCTGAAGGACTGTGCATTGTTTAGCAATACATTATCAAGTAACCTTGTCTCCAAATTTTTTTTGTTTTACAGTTAATATTTTAACAGATTAGTATAATGGAACATACTAATGAGATTCAGATTAACTTCTCAGTCTATAAAGGGGATTTTTTGATGCCTGACAGTGTCATTTCGTTCATGGAAAAAGAACAACACTATATTTATTTTTAATATCAAGACAAACAGTAGTAAGAAACAGTTATTTATTAGTTTGCTTAGAAGGCACTCCCCAACATGCAAATTTATTTGTGTTGTTAACGTATGATTGTGCAGTAGGGTAAGTTAAAAGCAGTTTTGCTCTTAAGCATCAAGTTACACACTTCTGGGAAACTATCAATGAATGCACAACCTATATTCAAGGCAATTATAACTCCTAGGCATTCATGCTTCAGCTTTGAGTTACAGAATTTGCATATGGAAAGACTTGAATTTAGCAATTATTTGCAAAGCATCCCTGCTTGAAAAAGATAACTAAGAAGAAAAATCATTGTCTTTCTTCCCTCTGCCCAAATTTTCAGTAGGAGACACAATGATTCTTTACAAAGAGTATTGTGCCAAAATAGGGAGTCTTAGTGAATTTTACTCTTTTCAAAGCCTTTCAGATTTAGAAAAAGTGCTCAACAAGAACAAACAGTCTCTAATTTACTTGAATTATTTTCTCATACAAGCTGAACACTTAGTGTCAACACAAAGATACAGTTAAATCAAAATTCAATGAAAACACAATGCTATCTACAGAGCAAGCCTGAAACTGTGTCAAGGGAATTCCCCAGTCCTACAACTTTTGTATTGGAAGGCTGGCTCCACACAATAAATGCCTTGTTGTTGTAGGTCTTTGTATTGGAGCTCTATTATCCAAAGAGAAAACAATTATATTAATGCATACCAAAAGCAGGAAAGATTAATTTACCTTTGTAATATCTGTGCCTGTACATTCAATAAACACATTTCTGGTATTTAGGTTTATTTTTGTATGATCTCCTAAAACATGTGAAAACAAAAGCATGTTAAAAAATATTACTTTTATTGCAATAACACTGATACTGACTCATTTTGTGTCAGAAAGATCATTGTCATCTTCCCTAGCTTAAAAAAGCCACTATCTACTGCACCAACATTCACAGCTGGCAGAATAGCAGTCCTTTTCATTTCTTAATTTGTGAATCAAATAAAAGGAAAAAGACACACCAGACACACTGACTGGATTATGCTTTACACTGCAAGACACAGGAATCTTCAGGTATCCTGGCACTCAGCTGGAAAAGCCAACTAACAGAACAGTGGCCATCTGCTGTTAGCACAGGGCTCTGCATTGCCACAGCATCCCATATTCTCTAGATTGTCTCACTTTTGCATCACATGTGTGACATGTGTCATTTCCTTGGGCAGGAATAAATGAAATGGTTTTTAAAAAGTGAGTTAGACTAATGACTATCAATAGTTATTCTGTGATCTCCTGACACTGTCTGTTAATACATTACAGGTTGCTCCACAGCAGTGATTTAGGTCCTAGTATGGGTCCCTTCTAGACATGAATTTGCTCTGTCAGCACTGGGAGTTATGAAGTGTGCACTGAAGCACATCCCTGTTGCACTCAAAACTTTTCTTGTCTGGAAGAAGCACCTGAAGTGTCTCTTTTGCAAACTGGATGCAAAGTCCCCCCAGTAGTGGGGGGGAATACAAAAGTGAGGTCTGTTAGTAAGCCACAAGCAATCTGGAGCAGCTGTACAGAGATCTCACTCTGCCTGTTAGGTACAGATGGGCAGTGCACACCGGGGGTGAACGCCATCCCTAGGAACCATGCAGGAACGGGCATACACAGTCCTAGAACTGTGTGGGATCATGCCAAATCCAACCTCTTTGTTCTTCCTGCCTTTCCTTGCACCATTCATGAATGCAGATGCACCTCACCAGAGGCAAAAAAAGCATTGGATATAAACAGGAATTCCTGCTTCCTTTGTTTGACCCTGACTTAGCTTCTCTGTTTTAGTTTCCTATCTGAGAATTAGGTCCACAGGTAGACTGGAAGTTAGGTGCACCAGACATCTCAGGACTGAGGGATCTTGTACTCCCTTACAGCTGTGCTGTGTCTCTTTGCAGATGGAATGTATTCAGCATTTCTGGACTCCCTTCAAAGCAAATATAACCCTTCACTTCAGTGTTTGTAGATAATCCAAACAACCAATACAGATGTTGACATTGCATTATCTGTCTAAAAAGCACCTCTGACCTGGAAGCCTCTCTTAAATACTGTTCTCTAAAGCAGAGGCAGGTGTTAAATTTAGCTCAACCTTTTTAATTGATAAAATAGAAACGATATGCAGTGCTTATATGTGGAACACATCCAAGTTGGAATGAGCCTAACAAAGACGGATCAGGCACAGTGGTTGACACCACTTTCAATTCAGAACAGTTATTGTTACCAGTTCCTGCCAGAGAGTTCGAGCTGCCTTTTAAGAAGATTTGGGTTAGCTGGATAAGGTCTATTAGAAAATGTACATCCAGAGAGATTATCACTGCAGATTTATTGGTCGGTGTACGGAAATTTACTGATTCCTTACCTATATTTCAGTATATAGGTATACTGAAATATCTTTCTTAAAGGTGTAATCCTGTCATGCCATTAAATGGCTTCAGTAAACACGGTTCTCAAAAATCACCCATGGTTTCTTTTGCATTCCAAGGAAACTCATGTTTAGAATCAATGCAAAAAAAAAAAGTCTAGACCAATTTATTCTTTTTAAGCCATTAAGGTCTCCTGAAATCACTTGTGTGACAGCAACAGGATACATAAAAACTAGTTTACATTGCTGGTAAGTTCCCTGCTATGACCTCATAAAATGGAGTACAAAGTTGCAGTTATCAGTTACAGTTATCCGTTTATCAAATAATTTCGTGGAGGCTTGTTTAGCTAAACAAAACGCTTTCCTTACAAAAGTGACTGTCACAAGGAACATTATTGAGTTTGAGAAGAGTATGAGAAGCTAAATGCAGAGGTCTGCAGTAGGACTTTTACATCCTTTGATGAAGATGAGAAAAAGGAACACTAGCAGTCTAGGGAGGGAGCAAAAAATTTGGCTGCCTTTAAACTGACAGAATGAAAGAAGATGATACAAAATTGTAAGTGAAACAAATTAAAGAAAACATAATAACCCTTATGACACATCAGTGTTTCTGTCAGACAGTAATTCACACACAAAACAGCAGTAACAATACTAAGCAGTCACAGATCAATCTTACCATTGATGATTGGTGGCATGGACAGAACAACCCCATTGCTGTCATAAATGACAGGATAACGTGGCTTGTTTTCAATCAGGTGCAAATAGTGCCGAAGGTGGCTGTCAGTCTGGAGAAACAAAGCACAGCCTGAATTTCACTTCAGCTCACATGTGAACTTCCATAGATCCTTTGCTGAGTGATTTAGGGGAATTTTCAAGGTGGGAAGGATTGGGTTAGAGTTAGGTACTTTACTAGCAAAGGCTGTTTGCTCCCAGCAGCAGGAAAAGTTTGAAATGAGAGAACTGGATTTTTGGTTTTCTTCAGAAGTGTTGAAGATAATTTAAGGATTCTCTCAAACATGCATAGGCCTTGCTGTCCAAATGATGCTCTTGTTCACCACAGCAGGCAAACATTGCCAAATATCCTTAGTCTATAGAAACTCTTCTTAAAAGTGATGCAAATTAGCATTACAATACTTTTATTTATAAATTGGATAAATTGCTGGATACTGACACGTTTATAGTTAAATTTGATTCAAATTTTACATTTGCTCTAATGACATAGGTATGTGCTGTACCAAAAACTTAATTTCATTTTAGTCTCTCCTGTTTCTGAGCTCTCTTACTCTTTAGTCAGAGATACTTGAGGATTTGTCTCTATGGCCAGTATATGTGTTCCAGTAGAGCTGTATATTGTAATGACAGTGATAAACAGTATCATTTTCAAATGCTGACATTGGAACTGGCCCACATAAACATTGTAAAATCAGACTAGATAGAATCTTTTCCTAGCATTTGCCTGGTTTCATCAGGATGCTGGGCCGGGAGCAGTGCCAGACTTAGCTGGATAAATCAGAAGGTTACTACCAAACCTGCCATTCTAAGAGTTGTTCTTATCCCCAAAATACCACAATGTATCTTTCACAGACAATAAAAATAAAATATTACCATGCATTTCTCATGAATAAGCAAAATACGGAATGTTCACTGGCTGTGAAGCTAGAGAAGATAACTGTGTTTTATTTGTAAGAACAACTTTTAATAATAAGGATATGAGAGATATTTAGCCTTGGAAACTTATCTTCCTGCATTTAATCCAACAAGTCTGAAAAATCTCACTTACCCTATACAGATCCATAATTTGTGAGGCTGTGTACTCCTGGGATTGATTCAAGGGCTTGAATTTAATTTCAGAAGGTGCTTTGGCTGTAAAAGTAAACGGACCAGAGATGGTGTCCAAGTCATGGGTACCTATTGCTACTAATGCTCTTTTCCTAGAAAAAAGAAGGTAAAATAATGTTTTTACTAGTAATACTTGGAGTTTCTTAGAGTATGATGCTCTATACTTCTATGCATTTATAGAGCTTACTGAAAAAGTAGAAGAACAATTTTGAGAAGCCTAGAAATTATTTGACAGATACCATTTTAATTAATATTATTATGAATAACAACACAATTGTCAAGGCAAATACAATGGGAATGTTGCTGAACACTTCTGTCTCAACTGTTGCATGATTTACAACAGCTATTTATGTTGAACATTATTGGCAGCAGACAGGAACAGGCAAAGAGACGAGAAGGATCAAAAGAGCTGCTATAGAAGATTTTTCCTTGGCATAACCGTAACGCCTCTCTGCAATAGTGAGATAGCACATGCTAGTCACACACACAGACACTATACACTACTGTAAGCACTAACCTGCAAATATTTTGGTGTAGTTTCTCTTGGAGATCGATGAAACTGTCATAGCGGTCCTTGGTGAAGGTTATATTTCGGAGGACAGCAGCTACAGCGTGAGGCCGGATCTGGGCAGTCTGCAATACACAACAGCAACATGCACATTTCAAGTGAGCATCTGAAACTTTGATTTGGTCTGCTACTAGGCTCACCCAAAACAATTTGTCTGTTGTTCCTCCCCCTCCTCTTTCCTAAGAATCAATCACAATGAGTAGAGATATTTAAATTTCTTTAGCTTTTGTTCTGCAAATAAGATTTCCAGTCTCACTGCTCTTACACAATTGTACTGATATGGATCTTGCAGCTTCAGCAACTCTCAATACCTTTACAAAGGTGCAGTAAACACTTTTACCTGTTCGGTGATAATCAGCCTCTGACCTTCACCCTCAGCTGGTATTATCTTTTCATACCTAGGGAGGTTTATCCTAAAATAAAAACAGAAGTACGTCTGTAGCTGGAATGCAGGAAACTCTAGAAATGTAGCAGCAATTATACGTAGAAAACTTTCTTCGAGCATTTCTGGGCATGTAATTAGCTAACTGTTCAAAACTTGTTCAAAAGTTGTTTTCTGTGGGATGGTAAACAGATTACTGAACTAGAAAGGAAGAACTTAACAAAGTTGCAGAAAAGTGAAATAAACTCTTTGTTTTGGTATTTATTACAAAGAATCACAAGGAAGTTTCTCTGCAGGAGTTCTTTAGAGAGGATGAGTCTCAAATAGAACAGCAATTGAAAATTTTTAGAACAGATCCAAAACCCAATAACATCCTAGTCTAGTCTTTTAAAGTTATGCAATAGATCCTCTCCAGAGGAACATCTGATGAATCTGATCTACACAGAAAATCATACTCAAAATCCAAGCAAGTAGAAAGTTCTGTTTACTGACCAGAAATGGAACCATATTTCAACAAACAACAAATGACACAGAAATCTCACAACTCTGCCTTACCTTTCCTTAAAGACCTGCAGTCCTCGGACCAACCCTTCCAGGCAAAGCAGATCATAACGGTTGGCAGGAACATCAATTTTATAGAGAATGACATCAGACGCACCCTTTGCCTTTTCTTCGCCTTTTTCTTTACTTATAATGTCCTTCTCAGATGTCTGAAATTAAGCAAAAATGTGGTTTTAACCTGATATATCTTCACACTGACAGGAGTATGATAGTAATATAATAGGAGAAACTGTATTCATTAGAAGTTTAACAGTGTAATTTGCATTTATAAAGCAAATGGACACACCAAACAAGAGAAATGACATAAAACCTCAAATTCAGAAACGGTAAAGCAGTGTACCAAAAGAAAAACTCAGTATTAAAATTTTAAGAAAAAAGATTATAGAAGCAAGAACCTTCAGGCTGTCAGATCCCAGCAGAGATCTGAGACCTCATTTTTGGCAACAGAGCAGCAAATGACATGTCATAATCAAGTTTATTCTGAAATAAAGCATAACATATGATGTTCAGATGTCTTTTGATAAACGTCATTAAAAGGCCAATAAATTAAAATTAAAAGGCAAAACCAAAACAGGTCTACTTGAACAAGATTTGCATGGATAGAGTTATCAGGGCTAGCAAATCTCCACAAGTACAGAATCTAAATCAAAATGTTCAATATAAATCAGTTACAACTCAGGTAACAATGTCCAGGACAAATACATTTTCTGTGGATATTGCATAGACGACTGCATATCAAACAAAGCCAAACAGATCTTGTAAAATATGCTCAATACACGCTCTGCAGTCATATTTACGCTGCTAAATAAAATGGGGCCTGAGACTGAAGATCAAGTGGCACAGAGTGCTGACCTCCAGGAATTATAGCAATATGCCATCTTGGAGTCTCTTGCTTCCAAGGCAGTAATTTTTGTATGTCTGAGGGGTTTTTCCAGATCCAAAGCACTTGTGTTAATACAGTCCATTACAACACTGTAGCAGGGGATATGCTGAAAATAATGCTATACAAACTCTTACCAAATATAAAAGCTGTCAGTACACTGCATCTACTCAAAAAGCAACAAATAAAGATGTTACTTACAATTTCATCAAGCTCCAAACCAAACTCAAAGCAAAGCTCATCAAATTCTTCATCCGCTGTGAAGGAAGAAGGTGAATTTTGGTTAATAAGCAGACCTCAGACTTAATTTTCTGTGTGTGTTTGGAATGTTTTCAAACAAGATAACAAATGCTATTTTGAAGAAAAAAAGTAGAAGTAATTTAGAGAATTTTCCTTATATTTGCATCTCAGCAGCAGCTTCTTTAGTACATATTCGATTTATTGACATGGTATTCTTACAGTCACAAGGGAGGGCTCCTGAGCCTTGGAGCTCAGCTCCTCAGCCAACTCTGGCCTGAACAGATAATGAAAACAGGAGGGAGTAACTGGGCAGCTTCTGCCGACTGCTCCTATTCTAATCAGTCAGGTTGTTCTACAAAGGTTGCATCACCTGCGTTGTAACATGTGCGTAACACGGCCCTGATCTGACAATGGAGATTTGTACCGGGCTGTCTGAAGAGCCACAGCTCCTGTCTGGTCTAAACCACTGCATGTCCCTGAACGCTCCTTCAGCCGAACAGTTCTTAAATCTGCTTCCTAAGCCAGGGAGGAAGGGCTGAATAAACCCACGCTATTCACCGCTCGCTGTCCTGCTCCTACCTCTTCTCTCTCCTCGATTTAACCAGATTCTAAAACAGGCAGTGAAACTCCAACGAGAAGTCGCAATCTGGAAACGCGTGGTTGCGATTTCCCGAGAGATCTGGGCTCAAGCAGTGCATGTTTAGGCAATGGGCTAAAGGGACCGGGGATAACACATAGCTGTGCCAGGGATAACACGCGGCTGTGCCTGGCGTGCCGCGGGCCGGCGGGGAGCGGGCGGCAGGGAAGCAACCGGCGGTCTGAGGCCTGGGCTTCCCCGGGGGTGCCGGTGCATCCCCGGGACACGCGGGACTCGCAGGGCGCGGAGGGCGCGGCCGCCGGGACCGTGCGCGCTGCGGGCTTGGCCCCGGCCGGGGCGGGCAGCGACGGAGGCGCCGCGGCGGTGGCAGGATGGCAGCTCGGGGGCCGCGGTGCCGGACGGCCGCGTCCCGCAGCCGGCGGGGCTGGCGGACACTCACTGTACGTCCTGCCC
>VZTJ01000294.1:3058466-3084671 GCA_013397795.1 Orthonyx spaldingii
CGGGTCCGTGCCTTCCGCGCTGCTCTCCTGCCGGCAGCATGAAGGTCGAGTTTGCCCCCATCAACGTTCCCCTAAAGAGGAGAATCCAGACAGTCGCCGTGCTGCAGTGGATCTTCTCCTTCCTCCTGCTGGGTAACAGCCTTCCTCCTTCCTGCCCCTGCCCCAGAGAAAAAAAGGGAAGAAGCGGCTTTTTCCATGACCAGCGTTACCCGTGGGCATCGCTCGGTGCCAGCCCGTGGCTCCACGTGGGTGCAGAAGCGGCCGGGGGCGAGCAGCTCCCCGGCGATCCCTGGGCGGGCAAGAGCATCGCACTTCTTTATTCTCTGAAAGCTTTGGATGGCTTTTCCTCTTTTTTGGGGGGTCTATTTCTTTCTAGGGGTTCTTCTTCAAATACGATCCTAAAAAGTTAATGTCTGTGGCTCCTCGTTGAGACGCCCAGTAGGTTTCTGACAGCAACTTTTTTCTTGAACATGAATGTAAAGTCTGGTACATGACTAATGCTATTTTCATTAGTAATTTCGTAAGATAACTTTATATGCTGTAGTTCAATAAAATTCTCATTTAACAAGGTGAGGAAAATTAATGGGCATTGTCAGTGAATTGGCTCAAATGCAGACACTTCTGTAAATATATGAAAAATATCCTCACTGGCTTTAAGAAAGTGTTGCTAATTCTATCTGGTAATCTTTTTTCACTTATTGTTCCTCTATAATTAATGTTCCTAATATCTTAATAGACACCTATCACTAAGCACCTATTCACAGCAGTAAATCTTATTCACATGGGTAGGTATCTTGAACTTGATGAAATTAATCCCTTGGTAAGGTAAGATAAGCCTTGACTCTATGAGATTAAATCCATGGATTGTATAAATTGGGAAGTGGTTATTGAATAGTCTGTTCTGAGGTGCAGAGCCACTGATTACCTGTGCATTACTGGAAATGCTGGAACACTTCATGATCATCTATGCTCTAGGATTTACAAGGAGAGAAGGAGTGTGCACGTATCTTCCTTGTATGTTTTGCAAATATATTATTCTTCAGATGGTCTGATGTCTTTCAGATTTTTTTTTAGGTTGTTAGCCCACACGTGAAAGATTTGGGGGAAGTATGGAGGATATGAAGCATCTTCACAGATTAATCAGCAAATGTTCTGTTACCTCTAAATTATATGTAGTTAGATGATAAACAGTTTATGTTTGTGGTTACATTGTAAATAGTCTTTACTTTTAATTTTCTGTTATTGAATTAGGTCTTGGCATGAGCCATTATTCAGTCTCATAAAGCAGTGGAAGTTCAGGGGCAGTGGAAGAAAACAATTTTTTTTCCTAATGTGGCAATACTGCTGCAGAAAACCATATCTTTCTGTGCTTACTAGAAGTGATCAAGATGCAGAAAATCCTGTCTGTAGTTTAGCAGAAGTAGGCAGCTGTCTTCTGCAGCTGGCACTGCCTGGGAATGCCGAGGAAAACCAACAAGGAAATGGTCTTATGGCTGGTTATGTTGAGTACAGTGAGTTCTTATGATCATGAAAAAGTCAATTTGCGAGAATGCTTGGTTAAAATTGATTCTAATAATAATTTTCTGCATGTGCTTCATGGGGATGTTTATCTTTAGAGCTGACCAAGGTGACCTTGTCATTTCGTAGGCGGACGCTTCCAGTGATAGGGCAGCCAGTGATCTGGCCAGAAAATTTCACTTAGCTGAAGGAAAATTCAGGTGGATGAACCCTAAAGGACTTAAAGCAGTGAGAAATGGGCAGGTTTCTGATGTTCTGGGCTGCCCCTATGTCTGTATTTTTCAGCTTTTTTTTTTTTTTGAACAGAAAAAATATGAGAACATTGCTTGCTTGTAAGTTTTTAATTCAAAAATGACACTTTAAATCAGGGAGAGGATGCCCCAGCACAAGTGAAATACTGTGTGAGTTCATCACAGAATAGGTTGGAGGTTTAGGTGTTCTTTGGGGGTTTGTGTGTGGCTGGAACTAGTTCATGCCAAGCACGATCTACACTGATTGTCTGTCTTGTGTTACGTATCTGCATGTGAAAACTTGAACAGATAATGCCCTATGACAACTAATGATTCATGATATAGATGGAGGGATTCTGTTTAGAGCAGTGAATAAATGCGGTAGTGGCTTAGCTGATAAAGTTGTCCATCTAGGTATGTTGTAAGGTGCCATAGCTTAGTAAAATGAACCATAGGAGTAACAGATGAAGTAAGATAACTAAAAATTAGTGCCCTGAATGACAAAAGCTGTATCAGTTAATGATATGCTTCAAATCTGGGGAGTGACATGTGAAAAAATGATTTGGCACACTGAGTAAGCTGTAAGGGGAAGGTGAGCCTATTGCAACTTAGAATTCACAATGTGACTTGAATAGAAGACTCTTGGTTTTATCTTCATGGGTGAGAAGTGTAAAAAGCCCTTGCCCTCCAGGCGTGCTTTGTTGTAGTGCTGCGTGGTTTTCTAAGACTGTGGAGTTGATGACTGAAAATGCCCCCTTGCTTGTGCAACTCACAAGCTGGCCTGAAATACAGACACGCGATAGTTGTTGAAGCCTAAATCTCATCCCCACTGTAGAAAGAGTGAATCAGTCAACAAATACTGAAAAAATATCAGCAGCAACCTGGTACAACAAAGTTCTGTTTCTTCATGCAGTGTACCAGCTTGGGCTGGATCTGCACTACAGATCCATTGCTGCTGTTCAGTGTAGGCAGAGTAAACATGTCTCTGTCTCAAAAAAAGCTGTACAGATGTGCACAGAATTTCATTATATACAAAAGGAACCTCTTTAAAATTCTGCCTGTAAGTTCCTGTGCTTCCTTGTTCTGTGCTGCAAGCTGCCAAAGTTCACCCTCAAAGGGAAAAGACGAGGGAAAAGACAAGTTTTCATTGTAACAGTGGTTTGCCTGTTTATTATCCAGGGGCATGACACCAGAAGCAAAAATAAATTCTGAAATAATGGGATGCATATGTAAGAGTTTCTGTATTAGATGAGAGAAATGCCCATTAACAGATTCCCACCGTGTGTTGGCTGAAAATGTCATATGGTTTTCTATCTTATGTTCTCCAAATGCAGCAGATCAGAAAAGTTTGGGTATGAGTTCCATGAAAGAGAAAAGTGTTTTAATTGGGGTTCTGTCTTTTGAAAGACAAGTGTTATCAGTCTTGAGTCTAGAAAGCTAAAGCTGTTAAAACTGGAAACTGACAAATGCTAAAATCTTGCTATTTGTCACCGTATTTAGCACAAATCCAAAATAGCTTCAAGGCTGAAGCATAATGTCAAGCCATTAGTGTTATACTGCTGAAACAGCAAATACATGAAGTTTTGCAATTTCATAGTGCCTACTTTGGATAAAAAGGCAACCCAGACATTTTTTTATATAGATGGTAGTTTTATTCCTGTAATTACCGTTACTAGGGATTCATTGGTTTGGCCAGGGGCTGACAGTCCTGGGGCAGGTCTGGCCCCATTCTGAGCTCGTGCAACACCCACACCATGTCTGCCTGTGAGCCTGTGTGCTGTCTGCTCTTGATCACTCTGTGCCACTGTCCAACCCAACCTCAGGCACAAAGTCACCTGGAGAAATGAAATCTCCAAGCCTGTAAATGCTGCTGGACTGACAAAGCAGAGAGGTTACATAACCCGCATTTTTGTATTGTAGTTTCATGGTACATGTGCACTAAAGAAATTGTTACTGTCAATGAATGCAAGATGTTCTTGGTGTTTGCAGGAAATCTTTGGTTTTAAGCTTGGAAATATTTTTCTTAAGAACTTTGAGTTCATTTTGCTGCATTTACCAGTATGTCTGATACCCTCCTATTGGGAACAGGTGTAGGTTTTCTGTTTAGCACACAGCACCCAGCAGCTGAGCATTTATCCTTGGTGTGTGAGCTCTGTGCCTCAGTACCACGTATCTGTCAGTGAGGTTCAGTTTGTATCAGGAGGTAAGTAATATCCAGGTAGGAGGTAGATCAAAAGGTTCATTTAAAGGCAAAACCATTAAAACAAAGAAAAACCTGTGAGATTTGGTTGGAGTGCTGCTTTCCCAGTGCTTTAGCCTTTTGTTTTCCTTTCTCTCTAATGTACCCAAATCAAATGACAGCATTTTTGAAGAAAATAAAGCTAGAAGATGAGTTGGTGAGCTACGCTCCTGCTAATTTCCATCCCCCTGATGTGAAAAGGGACAGTGGAGTTTGAGCATGTACAAAATCGAATGCAAAACTGGGTAACTTGGGTGGAGTGGTGGTGTCTTGAGCCAGACAATGAGAGAGGGAAATGAGAGTTTAACCATACAGCAGGGGTACCAGGGCTTAGCTCTGAGAAAAAGTGATGGTTGGGGAGAATGCTGCACCTTCTAGGGCTCGCTTTTGCGGCCCAGCAGTGTCCCTGGTCTCCTCACTGGGGATTTAGGAAGTGACTGTTGTGCAGGCACGCGTGTGTTTATTTGCAAAACCCTTAATAATGCAAAATCAGTATATAATATCAGGTATACTTTAATATGCACAAAGCCACAAAATAATATGCTGAAGACATTGGTATATATTAAACTACATCCTGTTCTCTAGTGATTAAACTTCTGTGCATGTAGGATGAAGCAGTCTGTTAACTGAACTTGCTGGAGACAGTTTTGAGTTGTAGATCTGCCTTCCCCAAAAGAATAGAAATGGTGAAACATTTGCCACAGAGTGAGAGATTGCTGCTGGAATAATAAGTGATTTCTGTGTTGAGAAAGGAGGTGTCAGTGTAATGTGCTAATGCAAATATTAATATTTTCTGCAAACATGCCATGATGGTTTGTTATCTGGTGCTGATTTAATTCATCAATTATAGCTGGATAACTAATATGGTTTTGTTCTTCCTCAAAGCCTTTTTTAAAAAAAAACTCTTTTGATACTTAAGAAAACTCAGCTAAGCTCCATGAGCTTTTCCTAGCAAATTGGCTGGTATTGCTACACGTCACTCTGTTCTCATCTATCTGTGAATTTGATTGGTGGCCTAAGGGTAGGGACTGAAGTGTGACCACAGAGAATAACAGGGTACTTACTGACTACTATTTCTAGGAATGCTGCCTCTGTTACCTACATCTTAGGGAGGGAATTTAATCATGTATATGTGTATATTTGTATGTATCTCTCAAAAATAAGAAGAAACAACAGCTCTGCTGTGTCAGGCCAGAGACCCTGGCTTGACAACCTGTATGGGAACATAAGGAACAGTGAATGCCTAAGGAGGAAGAATAGAAATGGGAAATATGTAGACTAAATTTAGCATGCTGTCTTGGGATATGGCAATTAGTAACTTGGGGATTTAGGGTATCCCAACCACTCTATCTCCAAGTCATTTGTGTGTAATGCTCTGTATCTCTAGTTTATCAGTATTTGCCAGTGGAAGGTCTTGGGAACTGGAACCAAATTTCAGCACAAACAGGCCTCCAGAGCTTGGCATCTGAGGGTTTGTGTTTGTTATCATAGCACTGTTGAGATCCAGCTTTCTTGGTAGGAATGCTCAGATATCCTTGTGGCTGGGGCTCCCAGTTGTAACCAATAACCTGACAAACACCCTCACAGGAGACTGGTACGTATTCAACAAATGCTGGCTGCTCAATCACCTCAGTCCTGGACATGGCTACCAAATTCCTGGGGATGCCAAAAGTTTTCCAGTGCAGTTAGTTTAAATAAACTCACAGGTTTTTCTTTGCTGGGGAGTCCTTATCTGTCATGGATAAAAACTGTCAGCAAGTTCCTGTGTTTCTGGTAGAAAACTGTGTATTGACAGAATTACACAGAGTAGTAGGCTTTAAACAGGGCAGTACTAGCATTATGTCTCCATTTTTTTAAAAAGAGGCTTTCTATGTAAAAGCTGCAGAGCAATACTCTGCTGAGGCATGAGCTTGCTTATGGTCGGCAGCAATACTCTGCTGAGGCATGAGCTTGCTTATGGTTGCCTTGGCAGGCTGCCTCTTCTCAGGTGTTACCTGTTGTCTCAGGTCTTCCTTTGGTGGGAATATTGGAGTCCATTTTCTGTAGTTGTTACTTCATTTAAATTTCTGTCATTTTCTTTAAGATATATATAAATAGTTTAGAAAATATTTTTCAGAAATTAAGGCTGATTATTTTTTTTTCCGGTATGAAAGTATCTTGTAAGTGGGGAAAATAAGTTTTTTAATGCCAAAATCAACTGATCAGTGGTAAACTGAGGGATAATAGAGAGGAGCAAATGTTCATTACTTGAGGGATAACAGAGAGAAGATGTTCATTAGGGATAAAAACATCACTGTGCAATCCTTTTGTGTTCCCTCTCCAAGTTCTGTTCCCAACCCAGCTCAGAGCCTTTGCTGCTCTGAAAACTGAGGATGAGAAAAGCACTGTTTTGTTGTAGATACATCAACATGGTTGTTGAAGAATGTAATTTTTCTTTTTGTTTTTTTCCCCCCTATGTCCACAGATGTAAGAAATTAGCTTTTCACCTTGCTTTGTGTATTGGTACACACATGAACTCATAAAGCCCAGGGAGTGGCAATACTAAAAATCATTTCTCCACCTGAGTATTCACTAGGATACCAGGGTGATAAAGATGTTTTATTTACCATGTCCTTGGTGGGATGAGGTTCAAATTGCTGGATTCTGAATGTCTCCAGCTCATTTCAGACAGAGCAGCATAATGTATTTAGAGAGAGCTTTGCTAATGGTATGTGGGACATGACAGGAACTGGCTCGGAGTTCAGAGCTGTCCTGAGTTGCCGGGCAGTCCTGAGGTTTCAGAGAGAGCTCCTTTGCATGGTTTTTGGAGCACTGCAGAGAGCCTGTAGTGCTGCTTGGGGTGAGACCAGCTCCCTTGGCACCAGGGACACGCCTGCACTGCCCGGGGGTGCTGTCCTTGACTGCTCTGAGCATAATTCTCTCCTGGGGACAATCTTACATTCGGTGCCTTTCACAACAGATATTAATCCAACATTTTTGATGCCTTAGTAACTCCAAGTGCATTTGAAGCTTGCGATTTCCAGATTTAACCTATGCTGTTTTCCTATGCTGGTTCCTATTTCTGATATTCAGCAATTTTATGGATTTGGTGCCCCCAGCTGCAAACTCAGAGCCTGTTTAGTAATTGAAGTAATCAGGTGTACAAACATCACCGGGCAGGATGGCTACCAGTGCTGGTAACTAACACTACACAGAGTGGTTTTCATCCATTTGTTGCAAAATATGAGCTACCATGTTTTGTAAATGGGAAATGGATGAGAAGTGACACACCAACATTGGCTCACAAACCCAGTGTTCAGAGTTCCATGGCAGTGATTTGTCTTTTAATCTATATTTCCTCCTTCCCCTCATCCCTCCCACCCCCCCAATCCAATATACCACAGAGATATTTTTCAGAGCTCTAATTCAAGTTCAACCGAAAAATCACGGTTAGAGCGTACACTGGAACTACATCCAAGGATGCAATGATACAGTAGAGTGACAAATCCTAAGTTATTCACCTTTTGCCTAAAATTTGTTTATGAATTTAGTCGAAATTGTTGCTATTTATTTACTCACTGTCGTGTCTGAAGGAGAAAACATCAGGTTTGTGTTTATGGGCTCATTGGGTTTGAGTCATCAGTGTTTAGCTCATCTTGCAGGCTTGCTAATTCGTTGAAATAATGAGGAGGTATGGTAAAATAAATTTACCTCGCATGTCTCATTGAGAATGCAGTCATCAGCTTTGTCCTACGAGATGCTGAGCTCCCCTTAGGAAGTGCTAACAGCATACTTATCGCCCCATACCTTGCATGCACTCAGGAATGTGTCCTAGCTAAAGCAAAGCTGCGAGCTTGTTGATCTTGTGTTTGTTTGTCTGCCTAGGATTAAGTGCTGATAGCTGGGCCTTCTCACTGCTGATGTAATTAACTCTCACAGCGAGGATGCTTTACTACAAAGCACTTTTCAGCTGCTTGCTAGGAAACTGATAGTGAAAAGCCATGTGATTCTGTGTTAAGCTGAAAGTGCTTCTGAAAGGAAGGGTAGAAAATATAAATACTTATCAATTTTTGCATAACAACTTGAAATTAATTGATTTATAGCAGCTAGAAAAAAACTTCTCATACTTGTTCAAACTTAGGCCAAGAACCTTGGCATCCTGTCCAGATTAGCATTCCTAGAAATTTCTATCGTTTCAGGATTTCTTCTTCAAGAAACAGGTAATGGCTTTTCCTCAGTAGATTTCTGTGCCCTATTTTGGAGTGATGCCAGTGTGGGATTCCCAATGAAATTGAGTGCCATATTTCACCTGCGTTACTTGTCCTGCATTAATGATGTTCATTAGAACTTGTTTCAGTTCTTGTGAGTTTTCCACATTGACTTTGGGGGTCTGTGGGCCTCAGCTGTGGTGTTTTTCAAGAGCTCTCAATCAAGTGCTTGTTTGAGGAGGAAGTAGTGAGCTTCTGTAGTGAAGAATGGAGTATCCTTGAAAATGGCAGATTTGATCCTGCTCCTGCTTTTGTTTATGGTCATTTCCTTCTTCCTTCCTCAGAGCAAATGCAATTCCTTATTTTTCTGCTCATATTCCTGCTGGGAATGTGAATGGTCATTGTCCTGCATTAGGGCAAATTTTGGGAATGAACCTCCAAAGAGGTCTTCCCGTCTTTCCTACTCAATGTAACCAGCAACTTTGTCTGCTTCTGGATTCTGCAGTAGCTCTCAGTTGCCCCATGACAAGATATCCAATTCTATTCTGAAGGCACAGTCAAACTAGGCACAGGAAGAAGTTGGTTGAAGCTCAGAAAAAGTAAATATTCATGTTGGAGGAAATGCAAGTCTGCCTGTAGACCAAGGTAAGGTCTCAATTTCAGAAGCTCAAAACCTGCTTAGTCTAGGGAATCTGCTAACTTTTCAACACCCAAGTAATATCTCTCTTGAATGACGGTGATCTGAACTAGGATGAGTGGGCTTTACTCTTGGTTTATCTACTTATTCTAAAGTTTTCAGTTCTGGTGATATTTACATTGTGTGAGCCAAATTATTGCCTAAAGTACTTCTGTTGTTTCTTTTTAATTCTGCTCTATTTAGTGGTGTATTTAGCTCAGTATGTTTCACTGGTGTAACTTCTAGGACTTCACAGGATATTGCCCTTATGACAGCCAGTCAAATTGTGAGACATAAAGTCCTGCTTCTGCATTGAAAATATCTCTGAAAAACGCTGGGTTCCTGCAACTCTGCCCATTGAGTCTTCCAGTGAGAACTAGGTCCTGTTTTGCTTGCCATTGTATACATTTATGATGCTAAAGCTACCTTGCAATCTAGACTTCAGCATCTGATGCATGAGCTTGATGGGGTTTGTTCAGGAGGTGGCAGAGCAAGCAGACTGCTGCAGGGACACCACAGGGCAGAGAGCAGCAGGTCCTGCTCCTCAGACATCTCTGACCAGGGCTGCTCAAGGTGCTGCAAGACTGTAAAGTTCTGCAAGTTCTACAAAGATAAAGTTTCCATAGGATTTTTCTGATTGATTATTTCAAGGTTGAGCCCTGAGTAACACACTGTATTTAACCAAACAACTTTTTCTTGCACTTTGAATTGTGTATAATACAACTCTTATGTATCACTATTGTAACAGGATGTTACAATTCTTACTAACTTGGGTTTGAAAGGATCAGGATTTACCTGCAGTTGTATTCCCACAGCAGCACTGAACTTCCCCTTTGACTGACATGTTTAGTGGCTGAAGTGGAACGTCTTCATGTTTTGGTCCTGTCTAGTGCATCTCCTTGATCAGGGGCAGCACTTTTGGCTGGGAGTAGAACTACCATCCCCATATTATAGGTAGAGAAGCTGAGAAATAGAATGGAAAATGTTTGCCCAACACTCCTGTAATTAGAAAAGAGATGTTGCTATGGCTTCCTTTTCCTTCTTTCCTTCTCCAGCTTTCCTTTCTTCTCACTCCCTGAAGCATTACATCCTTGTTAACTCTTGCTGTCTCCTTTTATTTTGCCTTAGGTAAACCAGATACTCTCTACCAAAAGTCTAGTTATGCAGTAGAGGGAGAAATAATAGACTGAGGTGATACACCCTTGTAATGTTTCACCCTCAGTGTAACAACACTATATGGAATAAGCTGAGTTCAATTTGTATGCATTTTGAGTAAATCTGTAAAAAAATATCAGGGCTGGGCATTCAGAGTCTTAAAAGGACACAGATGTGATTAATGCTTGCTGTGCTTTCCTTTTTTGTCTCCTGTAGCAGAGTTTTGCTGTGGATTCTTCGTGATCCTGATCCTGGGCAACTTCTGGTTCCTTGCTGTTCTGTACCTGCTGTGGCTCTACCTCGACTGGGAAACACCATGTGCTGGGGGCAGACGGTCCCAGTGGGTCAGAAGCTGGACTGTCTGGAAGTACTTCAGGGAATACTTTCCCATTCATGTGAGTAAAAGGTTTCTCACAGACAGATTGAATAGCCATGAGCATGGACAAATGTCTAAGACTTATCTTTGGTAAAATTCTAGTACTTACTTCAGGGTGAGCTTAACTTCTTTTTAAAACATGGGAAATCTGAGATTTAGTGACAAAAGGACACAGGGCCTGGTTTTCTACTTGGACTGTTGGGTCACAAGACAGTGCTTCAGCACAGTAAATGCTAGATCTGATATCTTGACACATCTATTTAAGTTTTGTTTATCTGTAAAACAGGACAGTAATTTCAAGTGCTCAGAAGGAAATGCATTGTCATTGCTTTCTGTCCTGTCAGTGTGCAATCTCCACAGCTTTTGTTTTTGAGGTAAATATTATAATGCCCACCACTGACTCTATTTTTCAGCTTATAAAAACTTCAGAACTGAACCCAAATCACAACTACTTACTTGGCTTTCACCCTCATGGGGTCCTGGTAGCTGGAGCCTTCGGAAACTTTTGCACCGGTCCTACTTTCAAAAATTTATTTCCTGGGCTTACTCCATATCTTCATATCATGCCCATCTGGTTTGGCTGTCCCTTCTTCAGAGAATACATAATGAGTGCTGGTAGGTAAAAGCAGAATGTCTCAGCTGTTGGTCCATTATTTTAGCTTCTGTTACAAATGTAGAGTCTATTCCTCTACTTATATATGGTAAGTAATTTCAGAAGGATCAGTGTTGGTGCTGAATTTAACCTCTATTTTATCATGAACTGTTGTGGCAAAACAATTTGAAAGGTTTTATTAATAGTTTTGTAAACTATATCACTTTTTTTTTTTCTTTCTGAAAAAAAGTTGCTGGTTTTCCTTTGAACTATGAGGCAGCAGTCCTGAGTACCTGTTATGTACAAGAACAGAAGGGCATAATAATTTGTAATGTTATTTAGTCATTGGGCAGGCACTTGTAAAACAAACTTAGGCTAATCTCTTACCTGAAGGGCTTAGTCTTACACATTACAAATATCTTTCTACTCAGAACTTAATTACCTGCTTCTGATTGAAGTCCCATGTTGCATATTTGTGTAATTTCAATTGAGATGTAAACTCGAAAGAGAAGAACCTTTTTTTTCTGTTCTGAGAAACATTTATCATAAAGGGGTGATATTCATGACTGGCACTGCAGTAATAAAAGATAAAAATAACAAGCAGTCAAGCTGGGGGAACAGAATAATGAGAAGAATGAAATACGGACTAGTGTTCTTCCCCAGTGGTTTAACACAGGAGTTATTTTACTTAAATTCACTCAACTACAGCATTTAAGTATGTTCTGATGCACGAGACTAGGTTTGGGAGACAGAGATCTCACTTTATTCCTGACTGCAACACAGACACTGTTATCTCAGAGAAGCTACTCCACTGCTCCGTTCACAGAAACATGCCTAGGATGTTGCCCACATTAATATCAGAGTTTCTTATCTATGTATACTTCAACATACCAGAGAATGCCTTTCCATGCAAATGTAATTTCTGAGGGCGTTCTTTGAGCCTTGCTAAGTGAGGGATTGGCAGTGGTAGAACATTGCAATTTTAAACACTGTCTTTTAATCATTGTCTGGAAGTCAGATTTTCATGTTTTTGGCATCTTGACCCATGGGAACAAATATTTACCTGCATAATGAGAAACAACTGCAGTAAAAAGCACACTAAAGAATAGCCAGCATTGGAGCTTGGTTTTCACAGGTATGCAGCTGATAAATGGGAGAGGACCTTTGGTCTAATATAGGTCATCACTCAAATCATAAAACACTTGCAAAATCTTCCATGTCCTGAAAGCCGTGCTCCTAGTACAGTGTTTCATTTCCCACTCTTTCTCTGCCTGTCTCCAAGCCCTGCAGTTGTTGCTTCAGGCAGCGCAGTTGCAGCACTCCCGGACTGCTGCGGTGTGAGCACGGAGCAGCGCCCTGTGTGCAGGCTGACAGCTCAGCTCCAGCAGGAGACAAATTTATCCTGGGGAAAGGCAGCAGTTCCTGCTTTCCTTTCCAGGGAAAATGCAGGCTGACAGGAACGAGGATCACTTGAATTATCTGGGAGTCTCAGGTTGGCTGCATTTTCAGAGTAACTGACTGTGAAGGTGTATGTGGCAAATGGATGTAGCTTTTTACTGAGGTCTGAACTTGTTCCAGTAGGAAGTTATTCCTCTTGGTAGCCAGCTCTCAAAAGTAGATCACAGTCATCTTCTCTTTCTTATGAAATTTTTATAACCCACATTGTAATGTCCCAATTAGAAAAGAGACCAAGCAGGTAACAAGATATCCAAAAGAGTGTCTTGATACCTGCTCTGTAAAACCATTAGCAATGTACACTAGACTTGATCTCTAAATTGTCACTTAGATTCTACAAATTCAACATGGTGTAATTAAACATGGCTTCTGGGTAAATGGGACCACTATGAACCTTTGAAATAAAACTTAGGGCAAGAAGGAACCTTTGAAGGATTAGGTGCATATCTGTTAGAAAATGGATTTTTCAAAGCACCAAGTCCAGAGCAAGATCTAAGGAGATGATAAAGTCTTGTACAGCAGAGATACAGAAGTATCTGGAGCAGCAGAAGTAGCAGAAAAGCTTCATATAATCTGCTATTTTAGCCTAAATATTGATGAGTGCTGGGGCCTGGTTACTAGAGAATGAGCTGATGCAGTCAGTGGGAATGGTAGAAGTGAGTCTTTTCTGCTTCTTCTAATGCTGTCATGCCATTGCCTTAGATGGAGCTGCTGCTTTATAACTTTGAAAAGAGTGGAGGGGTCTGCTTGGCACTGTAGCTCCATGTTTGAGTTAACAAGTCCTCTATTCCTTCTGTTAACCCCTCTGTGCCTGTGTTCACATGCACCTGCTGTACGGCTTTACTTGCTGCCTCTCAGAAGCATCTGCTGCCATTCACCTCCTCTGTTCTCAGGCACAGAGTCTCTCTGAGGTGGAGCTAAGTTGGCAGAAGAGCACACCCTGAAGGACTCAAAACTCTTGCAATAGGCAACAGTATTTAACTCATTAATGTGAAATCAAAGCATGTGCCCAAGGCCAAATCTGTTGCAGAGTGAGGAGGCTGAACCAAATCTTTGAAATCTGTCCTGTGCTGTTAAAATTTTGAAACATTTATATATTTAAAAATATTCTTAAATTCCACCCTACTTGTACATGAAGATCCAGTGGTCACTCTTAAAATGTTTCCCTCTGAAGGAATGGTTTCTGCATCCAAGGAAAGTGTCTCATATGTGCTGAACAATGAAGGAGGTGGCCATGCGTCCATCATTGTGATCGGAGGAGCAGAGGAATCTCTGAATGCGCATCCTGGAAGTCTGACCTTGAACATCCTCAAGAGGAAAGGCTTTATTAAAATGGCCCTGAAACATGGGTAGGTCTTCCACGAACCATGCTTTGAATGCAGATTGATTCTTAAATGTAGTTCATATTATAGAAAATCAGAGAATTTGAAAGAGTTACTTGTCTAAGAACATGCAGATAGCTGGCATAGGAGCCAGTCTGTTCACCTAGATCCAGTCTGGGAGTGTTGAAAACTCCCTTTGACTTTCATAATTTGTAAGCAGGAGGTGTTATTAGCATATCTTGTTTCATTTCAGTTGTTTCTTGCACTAGCAAAGAGTAAGTATTATGAAGCAATATTAGTAAACCTTGGCTGATTTTGCTGAATAGAGCAAACATTCTGCTTTCTGTTCTGTGAATTAAAGATACATTAAGGTAAAATTTTCTTATCATTTTAAACAAACAAACAAAAAAATTGTAAAGCCAGGTCCTGTTTTATTAACTCACTGAAAAGCATGGTGTAGGAACATTTATTTTTACCATTACCCTAAAGACTTTCTTTTGAAGATTGCCATTTGCAAAAGTAAATTTCTGGGAATTTTTGGTGAAAATCTCAAGAAAAACTAGCTTACTTTATACTATCAAGCAGCCATCAGTGTGTAATTAAACAGAGATGATATCAATAGTTGAGTGATTTACATAGTATAAGCTGTTGTGTTTGTTCTAGACTGGTCTAGATGGTTTGCATATTAGAAATATTAGAACCAATGATTTGTGTCTGCTACACTTTCTGAACAGCTCCCAGGATTATACATTGACATGTGAAGCAAGGAGAAAAAATACTAGTCTTGAGAAATCTGTGATAGCTTTCTAAGCTATTAACTCGAGAAAAGGTGGTCTCTGAGAAGAGGAGCTCTCTGTTTCTACACAGCATGCAAAAAACTAGAAACTATTCTAGAAACAGTTCTGTGCCAAAATTCCAAGGGTGTTTCTTATACATATCACTAGGATTCTCATAAAGAATTTGTTTGTGAATATAATGTAACATTTTAGTCTAATTTGTATCCAGAAACAATTCTTAGGTATTTGAATTAGGTGTTTACTGCCTAAATAAGTCTTTACTCAAGTTTTGCTCAGCTGTTGATTAATTCAGTGGGATCCTCAACTCTCTCACTACCTTTTATTTGTTTTAACTATAAAGTTTGGAAGAATATTTAGGTACTTTTTTTTTTTCCAAGCATGTTGATAGATGTCTCATCTGTCATATCACAAAGGTTGGTGGTGGTGGTGATCTCACCTAAATTGATTTGGATTGAGAAATCAGATACACCTGTGACTCTCATGACCTTGATTTCAAAAGTATCTGCAACACATAACAACAAGAGTGGGACACTTACAAAACACAGGAATGGCCCCTTTACCTACTCACTTACTTTGATTTCAGTGATGGGCCTTCTCTTTCTGAAAGGGTTGTAGCTGTCTAGAATCCCCCTCTGGGTGACAGTGCCTATCTCTGCCAGAGTGGCTGAGGGCTGCACCTTACATGGTCACTGTAATCAGCAGGCTACAAGTCATTCGTACAAACACCAGCACTAAAACTGCTTCTCCATGAGGCATAGGGATTCTGATTTCACATCTCTGCAGCAGGGCTGTGGGACAGGGTGGGTCTGACAGAGCTCTTGCCCAAAGACTCAGCATCCAGTAATTGCTTCTGGTTTTAATGTTTTCTCATTAACAATTAACAAAATGGGAAGAAATTTTCCAGCTCAAGTGGATATGAAAGGGCAAGGGAGGCTTGTGGGACGCAGGTGAGAAGAACCACCTGCCACCAGTGCCTGCACACATTCCTGGTGCTCATGATCTGCAGCAGCAAATACCAACACAGGAAGGAAGGGGCAATGCAGAGACTTGAGCTCCCTGGTCCTGGCTCCTGTGCTGCCAGCACAGAGAAGCTGTGTTCCTCAGCTGGGAGCTTGTCATACATGGCCTGAATTTGTCAGCCAAAGTCCTCTGCACTTCTGCAAAAGACATTTTGGTCCAAGGTACTACAAATATCTGATATGAAGTGAAGAAATCCTGAAGACACAAAACAAATGATGAGTCAGCTAACTTACCTTTAATTTCACAATCATAAGTTACTTATTTCTCTGTCGCAGCCTCCTACATAGCATCTTGCAAAAGCCTTCACTAGATTAAAACAAATCCCACAGTGTCAGGATGCTATTGCACCACAAGGTGTTCCTGTTTGTCTTAGTGTTGTAGTAAAAAGTGGAGTGTTTACACAGCCACAGTAAGTACCAGGCTTTATGATATTTCCTTTGCAGGTAGCTGGGTGATAAATCCACTGGAGAAAGAAACTTTGACCAGACACTAGTGAGAATAGCATGTGGGAATGATAGTCTGTGTGAGTCCTCAGGCTAAAGAAGCTGTTGAAGCAGTTGTTTTTTTCTGTACAGGTGGATTTTGACTGTCCACAGTACTTTCCAGCCAGATCTGTCCTCAGTGCATCCTCCTCAGGCATTCACAGCTCTGCAGAAATTCATTCTGACAATGTTATAGCAATACTGCTATTTTACAGTGAGGTTTTCCTCAAAGGTAATGGGGGCTGAATAGAGCTAAGATACAGAAACTGAGATTTAAGTAAAGCAAATAAAACATCCCTGAATCCTTCAGAGACTGCTTAGGATCACCCTGCCTTTTTTTCCTCTAAACTCTGTCGAATATTTAATGAAACTAGCATTAATCAGAAACCATACTGCAGTCGAGGTTTTAAATACAATGGTGGATTTAGCTGCTGGAGACAACTGCACTGATTCCATCCACTCAAGTAGTTTGTCCAGGAACTAGTCAGTGGCTTTCCTCCCAAGCCAATTCATGAACTGAATGAGAATTCATTAGGCTGTGCAAGAGCCAAAGTGAGTTCACGTAATTTCTGTGAGTAGGATTTGACCTCTGGTAATAATGGATTAAGGCTACTGTTTTTGAAGAAGTCCAGATGAAGCAGGGTTTCACTGGGAATTGGACAGCAGAGGAGGAATTTGGCATTGCACTCGTGTCTGTGAGGGTGTCTGGTTTTTATCATGGTTTTTATGCTGAAATCAAGGGCACACATTACTCTGGTCAAAAGACAAGAGAAAGCCAAGGTCTGGTTTTGATGCCACCCAGCTGGGAGTATTATAAGGTTAACAATGAGGTTTAGGTTTCTTTGCTTGTCAAGGGAAAAAAATGGAGTGGAACAAGGGTGGACTTGCTGAAATGGTAGTGGATAAAGTCATAGTTATGATATATGCAATTACCATTTTCATAATTCTGAACAGTCACAAGTTGCAATAGGTACCAACCAACTAAGTACTGCTAAAAGCAAGTTGCTAGTTGTGTGCCAATCACCCTTTTTTTTTTTTTTAACACAATCCAACCAAGGCATCCAAAAAGCAGCTGTGCATGAGAAGAGTTGAATGCCTGTTGCTGATGAAATCTAAAGCTGCTGAAAACGTTCTATGCTGGTTATTGTGAAACTGTTTCCATGCTGCTGATGTGAACTGCAGTGCAAGTGCAGGCTGATGTAGAATTCTCAGTGTCCTCTTTGTTTTACAGGGCTCATCTGGTCCCGGTGTTTTCCTTTGGTGAAAATGAACTATTCAAGCAAGTTGCAAACCCCAAAGGTTCATGGCTCAGAAATGTACAGGAGAAGTTGCAAAAGATAATGGGCTTTGCTTTGCCACTATTTCATGCTAGAGGAGTATTTCAATACAGTTTTGGCTTAATACCTTACAGACAACCTATTCATACTGTTGGTAAGTTCCCTGCACCTTTTCTAATGTGTTTGCAAATGTTTAGAAATTCATCAGTGTGCTGCTAATACCTGTAAATTTATAAATCTGTTCTAACAGAAAGAATTGATTACTGTGCATCTAAAACAAGTATTTGAGGTTTAAATTTTTTTTGATTGCTGCCCTTCCCAGTTAAAAGGGACAGTTCTTTTCTCCCTTTCCCCTTGCTGTCACGGGCCAAATTTTACTCTTCATTCTCAGTTATCCATAGCTATCCTTGGCAATCCATAAAGAAATCCAAGAGTTGTCCAGTTTTTATGAGAGGACTGCCACAGCTCTGCAGCTGTTGCTGTGGGTTCTGCATGTTGCAGTTGTTTTGGAAGCCCAGAACCTTAATTTCTTAGCTCTGCAGAGAAGTAGCAGTTGGATGTTCCAGCTGATGCACAGCCACCCCAGCAGAGCTCTGGAGCAGGGCTCCTGGAAGGAGTTTGTGTGGTCCTGACCTGGTGCCCATCATGACAGAGGGAGAGACACAGGAGGAAAGGGAGAGGACACGGTGTGGTACCTCTGCCACAGCCCTTGGGCAGGCTGCCACTTAGATGGCTTTGCAGGTCTTGAGGGTGTTTTGTTCTCTCTTGTTTTTTTTCCCTTGGAAAGATCCAGTCAGGTTTAATCGTGAGTGTGCAAGCCATGTCAACAGGCAGTTTGGGAGAGTGTTTTTCCCCAAAAGATTTCATTACTGCTCATCTCCTTCACTGGAGTGTGGAATGGAATATATTTTTAATGGTTTTACTAGTGCTATTGGCAACCACACCTTTACAAAATAGGTGGTGCCGGGTGTCATGCCAAGGCAATAGCTGTCTGTCTGTATATTTTTTGATAGATAATTTTTAGCCAGATTCTGGCCTGAGTGAACTAAAGAAAGTAAACTGAGCTTTTCTGGTGTTCCACAAGGGACATTGAAGATGGCCCTCCCTTTAATGTGGGGTTTATTTGATTATAATCTGAAACAAATAAAAATGTTTAAGACAAAAATGTAGCTCTTTTATGTTAAATTTCATGCAGATTTCATGCAGTTAAATATTTTGAAAATATTTAATTTTTAAAGCCCACATTGTACATAGGCAGGCTAAAAATGTCACTTATTTTAAAGCTAAAAAGTTAAAAAAGCTTTGGAATGAGATGTATTGGATGAGATCTATATTCTACAATTTTCCTTTGGGCTGATGACACCAGGACTGTTTTGAACCTTAAAATGTGTTATTCTTTGAAGCATTTCTTCATCATGACAAGAGCACAGGAGTGCTACAAATCAGCAAGACCAGAGTCTTGCAACAGAACTTGTAAGATCTCATGAAAAGCTTTGCCTTCTGTGTCTCTTTCCCCATGTCCCTGTGTCCTTGGAAGTGTGTGGGGTGTTCTTGGTATGGCTCAACATGGCTTTGAAAGCATTGGCTCAGCTCCTGAGAGCTGCAGAGGCACAGTGAGCTCACCTGAGATGATGAGCTGTGCTGACAATGTGGCCAAGTATGGGTGATTTCACTCCTGGTTCAGAAGGTATGCATCCAAGAGCCACTCAGCTAAGCCAAGATCTGTGAAGTTTGAATGTTTTGGACTTGATGAGTGAAGTACTTTTGGTTTTCCTTTACTTCTTTTTGCTATTACTGCTTTTCAGAAATAGAAACAACTCTAAATATCAAATTAAGCAGGTTCCTTAAAGCTGCACATAATATTAGAGAGATGAGTTTAGTTTTCAATTCCATGAGAAGTCTTCACTCTTAGGAGAAGAGACAACATGTTGCAGAAGGGCTTGGGGGTTGTTTGCTGTTTCCAGCCCTGCCTCTGGAAATCCTGTATTGTATGTATATTGATTTCACACCCCTCTAAGGTATTGCTCAATCCAGGGCTGGGTTCCCACCCCAGCCACGTAAAGTCTGACTTTCAGCACCAGACAGGGCCCGAGAGCTGTTGGCAGCTGGAGCTGCAGCAGGAAAATGCAGGCTCAGCTCTTTGTGGTTCTGGCTGGGCTTCCCTTTAGTCATCACCATCCAATCTGAAGTGGCAACATTTGTTGAAAGGAATTTTCAGGTGCCTTTGGAAAAGCTCCTGGGGGTGCTTTTAGCTCTCTGTTTTTCTAGACTTCCTCTGTAATCCCAGTCGGGTCTGTTAATGTCTTGGTGCTTCCAGTGCAAGAACAGCCGTCAAAATCTGGTGACTGAACAACAAAGGAAAGACTGAGATCATGGGAAGCTTCTCTTAGCAATCCACTTTTTAGCCACAGCTTTTTGTGGAAGAGAAGGCTGCCCTCTGGATTTCCATGGAGTCACATCCCATGGAGCAGGCTCTGCACAGTGCCTGAAGAACAGTTTGGTTCCAATGACATTTGTGGGCAATGGATGGTTCAGAGACACCTCACAGGGTTTAGGGGATTTACACACTACCCCTCCTTAGGAGGAGGTCACCAACAACATTTCTGGTGCAGTGATATCCATTTTGAATAAATTGGAAGATAATTATTTCCTTCAGTCCTGTTCATGTGGCTGTGTGGTTGAGGGCACCACTGTCCTCTTAAGCATGTCCCTCACACAGTACTTCTACTATTCAGATCAGAACAGAAGACAGTGAGAAAGTACATTTTTTTAAATACTGTGTTGAACTGGTAGATGGAACATAACCCATGGGATTGTACCTTGAAGTGTAAACTGCTCCTTCAAGTTAGAGCTTATCACTCTTCTCATTTGCTCTTTCACTGCCAAAGTGAAATGTTGGGAGGGGTTTAATTCATTTTACCTGAACTTAAGTGAAAGGAAGTGGAAAACCAGACCCAGGACTCAGGCTTGTGAAAGGCAGGATCAGGCCCCAGGGTAAAAAAATTGTGCTGTGGTTCTGCCATCTGGCTGGGAGCTGTGCTGGAGCTGTTACAGAAAGAACAACAATTCTGCTTAAAAAGAGATGTCAATAAAGCTAATGCTGTTGTGTTTGATTTACAGTGGGAAGCCCCATCCCTGTAAAACAGAACTTGAACCCCACCACTGAAGAGATTGATCAGCTACATGCATTGTATCTACAGAAACTAAAAAAATTATTTGAAGAACACAAAAGCAATTATGGCATCCCTGAGCATAAATCTCTCATCTTTGAGTAACAAATTACAATTTGTAATTCCAAATCTCATGCAAAGAAACAATGTCTGCTGAAAGATGTCTTTCTTGCAATCCATATTTTGCAATCTGTAATTATCCTTATGTAAGGAATACTTTTAAGAAGGGATGATTAGATGATTTATTGATTTTTATCTTATTCTTGGGTGGTGGGGGGAGGGATCTTTTGCATGTAAGCCTCGAAGCCAGTGCTGTTTTGAGTTGTCCTTTTAGGTTCATGTGTGCCAGAAATGTGAGTGAGAGACTCTGCACAGATGTTCTTACCACCATGGTACCTACCCGTAGTTTGAGCATAGGAAACTGCCTCAGCATGAGATCACTAGCAGAAGTATAAACCCAAGGAGTCTTTGATTAGAGGTTGAGAGACTTACTAGCATTTATCAAACATGACATCAGGCTGTTCTCTGAATGTCAGAAACCCCTGCTGCTCTTCCACAGAAATGAAGTTGTGTGTTTTCAGCAGGTGGGTACTACAAACCACTTACATGAGAATTCAAGAATAAATAGGAGACCTCAGACCTCAATAGGATATTGGCAAAAATGGTTTGTCCAAGTCACGGAGCAGAGCAAACCTTCTGTTTGGAGAACAGTGTGTTGAGGTTTTTGTGTGCATGTGTGTACTGGGTGGTGGGAAGCACTGAATGATGTGACTTTTTTGGACCATCTGTGCTGTGGATCATAAGTTTGGAAGAGGAAGCAGCATTGGAAGTTCCAGCCTCAGAAGAGATGGCAGGTGCAGGACAGGAGAAGTGAGGGAATCATGTGAACTCTTCATCCTGTGCAAATGAAAAATGATTCCATGTCAAGCAGTTGCACAGAAGGAAAAGGAGCACAATTTGTTCAGTCAGTTCTGAAATTTCACCAAGGAAAGTGTATTTGATAGTGCCTTTTTTCCCCACTGACAGATGTGGGGAAGTATGTGTTAAGCTGCTGCTGCAGGGTGACACAGCTGCAGTGCCAAGACAGTTGAGCACAGCTCTAGGGTGCAGCAGGTTAAGAGGATGCATTGTGTGTAAATCAGGTGCCTGAATTTGAGAAAAGGTTTATCCTAAATGTGGATATCCACTGCAGAAAAGAAAAGAAAAAAAATCTTAGCCAAACCCTTTTTAAGTGAAAATACCTAGGTCTTGGAGATTATTGTGTGTGGAAGGAATTGTAGTATATTACTGAACTTTTATGAGATAAATTCTTGTATTTGTACATGCTTTCTGTCTGTGCACAGACTTTGCATATCTGATGTTAGTGAAGACTTTGCTCTGCTTTAAGCAGTTTTGGTGCCTGAATATTACATCAGTTAGGTGCTCTGACAGGTCATGTCTGGGCTTGTCAGGCAGCCTGGACATCTGCAGTTGTCTCAGTTCTGGGATGCTCCAGGAACAGGAGCACTGGACACATTATGTATTTGATGGGCTGGAGGCCCCTAGAAGAAACGCTTTGGGAGCAAGGTAGAACTCTGGAAAGAAAATATCTTAGCAAGATGAAGGTGTTTAAAGAAAAGAGTGGAAATTACGTCTACAGAGTGAACTCTGACTGAACCAGTGCCCCAAAGCCAGACAAGTATTTGCCAAACAGAGCGGATGTATGTGCTTCAAAAAACCCTCCAGCAACAAGCTGGTTTCCTTAAGAGGGCCCTTCCTTGTAGTGCCTATTTGTCATCCGGATGTAAACAACACTGAGCCAGCACTGAGCCCTGCTCTCATTTTCTCTCCAATGACACAATCATTCTGGGAACCAGGGCTGGAATTTGCAGTGCCTGAAGAAGCCCCTCTTCCCTGACAGACTGCTGTCAATGTGCCCACAATTCACCTCTCCCTTGTGAGCTTTCTTGGTGCCATGTGTGCTTGCCCTCTCTTCCCATGCCTTTGCTGATCATTGATGATCACTGTGGTGTAGGTATCTTACTGCCTCACTCACCTCACTCACTGTTCACCTTTCCCTGGGTTGAGATCTCTGGTCTCTATGCATGGAAAATACTGAGCAGTGGCTTATCATTCAGCAGAAATGGGGTTTAGGAGCAGGGTTTGAGAAGAGGAAGCACTGTGGCTGTGCATGTTTGACACAAGCTTAAGATCAGGATTATTTCAGCTCTGGAAAGGGCATGTTTCTAGGGAGGTGGCAGGTTTGTTACCTGGGAAGAGGTCTCAGGGTTCTCAGGATTGTACAAAGTGATGATCCCTGAGCAGTTGCTTTTCCTTAGCCAGCTATGTGAAATTTCCTTTGGATTTGACTCTGCTGCCTGCCCTGATGAGCAGTGCTGATTATTCATTAAAGAAGAATTTGGAGTCTATGTCAGTCTGTTCTCTCCTTGATTATCTGCTCTAATGAGATATTTCCTCTCATTCTCAGTCTGTTCTTTTTCTATTACCTTAATGATATAGAAGAACAGGCTGTAAATTTAAAAATATTAGCATTGGGTTGAGGATGGGAAGTAACAATGTTTTTTTGTTGCTCAAATTAACCAAAACTTCTAGGGAATATGTAGATACAGATTTTGGGACAATATCTGGTCCAAAGGGTACCCTATAAACAGGTTTTCCTCTGAATTCTATGAGAAAATTATCTGTGGGCTCTGTGTACTGTCTGTAACTCGCTCAGGTAGAACAAGTAGGGATTGTGTTACTATGGCTACTGATATTGTCATTGCTTTGTAACAATGCAGATGGTAAAAAACCCCAAAAAACTAAAAAACTCAACAAAAACCAAGAAGCCAGCAAAATCTCCAAACAACTCAAATATATATTGTTGCTCAGTTACCACTGCATATTGCTTATGATGGTCCTTCCAAACTACCTTTTATTAACCAATTGTATACCTGTACCTAGGACTATTTTAAAATGGAACTTCTGTCTCTGAACGTGATAGACATGGTGTCATCTAGAATATTTACCTCTGTGTTAGTGTGTGGATCTGTAAAGCAGCCCTGCAATCCTGAGCCTAAAGGCCACAGCCCTGGCAGCCATGGACCCATTTCGGCCACCACAGGCACCAACCCCAGCACTGCTGCAGCCCCAAGGAGGCTGCCCCTGTTGGAGCAAGAGTCTCCAGTTCATTCTGGACAAAGCAAGAGCAAGGAGCTGGTAGGAATGGTGACACCCCCTGCCCCAGCTGCGACTGGAAGTACTGGGGAGCACTCACATTCCTGGTGGGATGCCCACACTGCCCGGGGCCTGCTTTGTGGGGTGTTTCTCTTTGTGCCTTTTAACACCACAGGTAATCCCAGGGAAGCCAGCCAGCCATCAACAGAAGCTCTGTCTCTGAACCATGTCAACACTGCCTCCCTCATATGCTCAGGATGAAGCACCTGCCTGTTCCCCTGTGTGTGAACATCTCTGTGCCAAATTCCGTTGACAGAAAGTCAATCCTCAAGTGTTTTTACTCTGTGAACTACACTGCATAGTTTACACTTTGTAACTTTTTATG
Source organism: Orthonyx spaldingii (assembly GCA_013397795.1). Classification (NCBI taxonomy): domain Eukaryota; kingdom Metazoa; phylum Chordata; class Aves; order Passeriformes; family Orthonychidae; genus Orthonyx; species Orthonyx spaldingii. The sequence continues at coordinate 3,082,504 of VZTJ01000294.1, forward strand.
GTACCTGTAAAATATGAATGTCAGTTGTTTCAATGATAGCTGTGGCAGGGAGGTGAGAGATAATAAAGGTTTGTACCAAAGTGGGCTTGTGCTGACTGGAATTCAGATACTCATCACTGCTGTTGGGTGAGGAGCCTGGCAGAACTCGAGGGGTCACATCAGCCTGGCTGTCAGGCTGTGTTCATATCATGCTGACAGATCTGGATGGATTGCTTGCTGCAGTCTCCTGAGGTGAACCTAAAGCCAGGTTCCTGATGGGATTCCAAAGAGCGTGGGGAAGAAGTGACCCACAGCTGGGACGGGCTGGGCTGCTGCAGCCCACAATCAATGCCAAGGGTGCACAGCAGGGAAGCTGGAGCATGGGAGGGACCGAGGAACTGGTGAAATAATAACTTTTGGAGTTGAATTCAACTTCAGTTTGAAGACAAGTTTGATTTTTAAGTGAAAGTTGCATGAAGGAGTCCAAATCTTACTAATGATACCCTAGAAAGAACAAACCCTGCAGAGGCTCTGCTTCATTCTAGGAACTGGGGAACTAAACAGCTGCTGGAAGTAAAAAATGTGTTGCATTCGTCTGTTGGGAAGAGGAAAACCACCCACCTCACAAAAGTGATGTATTTAATGAGGTTTGGTTGGTTTGGTTTTTTTTTAAAAGTATGGCAATATAATGCAGCACTAACAGCTGTAGTGACAAGTATGAATTCCAAAGCCTGGCAAAGGCTAATTGTATTTTGTTACTAATTTAATACTTTTATGGAAGATGTCACCTTGCATCTCTGTAGTATAAAGAGGAAAAATGGGTCAAAAGTGGCCTTGGATTGTTTTGAAGTGGTGATTGTTTTGAAGTAGGCCCATTATGTGTGTGCACATGTGTAAATTGGAGGTGTGTCATGGTTCATCAATGCATCAACATCACATCCTGCTTTTGCTGAAATACAAAAAAAAGAAGCAAGTTATACCTGTAATGCAAGAAATGGAGAAAAACAAGGCATGGAGAGGAACTGGACATTCATGCTGCTCAAGCTTCTGCAGCAACACTCATCCTGATCACAACTGGTTGTGATAGGTAAGTGATGTTACCTCCTTAGCCAGGTAGTGTATTCTGAAGGGCGTTGGGTGGCCTGAGGGATGTAGATGGTTTTTCAGCTGATGTTTCTTAAGGTTGGCATTAATTTCATGTCAGCTGAACTGCTCGAGCAGTGCCTATACTGTAGATCCCAGAAGTTCCCTGTGTTTTCCCAGTTTAGCAGACAGAATGGAGGCAGAGAAACGGATGAGGGGAGCGAAAAAAAAGAGGAAATAAGTTTGCTTAATGTAGTCATATGCTGGAGAAATATACCCCTCTAAACAAGTAACTGAAAGAACCATAGGTGAGGAACCATATCCTTTCTGGTTGCTTTTCATACCCTAACACTGAGTTTCACACACAACACAAGCTTGGGAAAAGCCTTGTCCAGTGCACAGAGGAAGAGGCTCCCTTAAAGCATGAAATACTTATTGCCCAATTTGGTGGACATCTAACCTGGATTCTTTTCCATTTTGGACAGCAGCAACAATTAAAACTGTTAGCTTTTCTTGGCTGACATGAATCAACAGTGGGCTCTCCCTTCCACAGTCAGCAGGCAGTATTTAATCCTAGGAATAGCTGTGTTAACTGGAAGTTTGGCGTTCTCCCAGTTTACAGAGCAGACTGTCCTCCAGAGAGGTGAATTATAGTGTTTTCCAAGGGAAATTGCTTAGGACCAATTCTTACACATAATAATACGGATTATGTATGTGCTTTAGAATGTGCCGAGGTCCACGTTAAAACAGAAGCCAGGTGACTGATTTACTGCTAAAATTTATGTTATTTCTCGTTTCAGTGGCGCTTCTGGTCACTGATACAGCACTGGCTTTTAAAGATTTAAAAAGGGAGGGAATGCTGGGCTGCGCGGGGCGGGACGGAGTTGCGCGGAGCGGAGTTGCGCGGAGCGGGGCCAGGCGGAGCTCCGCGGGGCGGAGAGTAGCTGCGCGGGGCTGCGCGGAGCAGAGGCGAAGCTGCTCGGAACGGGGCTGGGCGGGGCGGAGTAGGGGCGGGGCTGCGCGGAACGGGCGCGGCCGGAGGCGCAGGGAGCTCGGTGGCCGCCAGGCGGCGCGGGGAGCTCGGTGGCCGCCAGGCGGCGCGGGGA
>VZTJ01000294.1:3084772-3103422 GCA_013397795.1 Orthonyx spaldingii
CTCGGTGGCCGCCAGGCGGCGCGGACGCGCCGCGGCCCCATGAGGGGATGGCTGGGGCCGCCCGCAGCGCGGGGAACCGGGCCGGGAATCGGGGCCCGGGATGCTGAAAATCGCCGGTCCTCGGCTGCGAGGGGCGGGAGAGGCTGGGATGTTCCTGAACTTGCGTCCCTGGGTACCAAGATTTAGGCACGTGCTCGCTGGCGGTACCGCGGAGGGACGGAGTCGTGCTCCGCAGTGCGTGGTTCTGAGCGGCTCCCTGTTCCCGTCCCTTCCCGAGCAGCGAGGGGAGGCAGGTGGGATGAAAGGGAACAGCGGAGGAAATGAGTTTGTCCTCCTCCTCCTGCCGGGGGAGCTGTGTGGCTGCTGGTTGTTCAGGCTCTGTGGAAAGGCAGGCTCTGGCTCCCGGCTGCCCGGCATGGGCGTGTTTGTGTTCCGTGCTGAGGAACCTGCTGCTGCTGCTGCTCGAATGCCTTCGTTCGCTGCCTGTTTGCCTTCTGGTTCAGTGTCTCACCTGAAAAAAATTCTGTCTACATATGACTTTGTAGCCTGACATTTTAATTCCTGAGGCTGGGAGGAGGAAGGAAGGCACAGAAAAAGTAACACAACTGTTACTCCTCTAGAAGCTATTGAAATATATGATTGCTTTTTGATCTTCAGCAAAAATAAAAAAGAAATCTGTGAAAGAAATGTTGAATATACTCAAATTGGAAACTTTTTTACATTATAGCAGGGATTTTTTTTTGGTGTGTTCATCCTTTTGAGGCTCTTTTCTGCTCTCCCGTACTCTCCTGTCACCTTTCCCTGTGAGATGCTCTTGCCTTCCTCATTTGCAGCACCCTGTTCCAATGCTGTGTGAAGTGAGCGGCTTTGCTAACCGTTGACCAAGACGTTTTTTCTGCCATCCCTCCCCGTGAGGTCAGAGATAAAACTCTGTCTGCATATGACATTGGTCACCCACTGTCCCCGGGGATGAGCGGAGAGCAGCGTGGGCTTAGTGCATGGCTAAAAAATTCTAGACACTTGTTCATCTTTTAATCTCTCATCTCTTTTGCTTGCAAAACCTAATTTTTTAGAATACGACTTAGATTTCTAATGTAAACAAAGTATTGGTATGATTTATATTTAATTATACTGTTTTTAAAATAATGATGAAATTTTACTACATCTGTAAGTCATGTGGAATAAAAAGGGCTTTTAAAATTATGGAAGTTTAGTGTCCCATGGCTGACTCTCAGCCAGTGGAAGACCACCTTATCACATATTCTGTCATTATTACTTCCATCAGTCAAAATGTTGTCATCCATGAACCAGAAAAAGTCTGTAATTTGAACATAAAATCTGCTGAGGTGGAAAATATTTGCTTAACTGTCATATAATGCATGGGTTGAGAAAATGGATGTTATTACTGTAGCTGGGTTACCAATGGTGTCATGTAATATGCTGTGCTCCTGACCAGCTCTTACAAATCAAGACAACCCATATTATTTCACTCTTCAGAACAGGAAAACCTGAAATCCTGAAATACCACATGCCATTAATTTTTGGGATGAGCCATCTGAACACACTGTATTTGCACTCTTTCGGGGAATAAGGTCCTATGTAAACACACATTGCTGCCAAAGGGCATTTTACCTGAGTAATGGCTGTAAATTAATCCTATTAGACTGGACTCAAGTTGTGAGAAGTGGAAGTTCCCAGGAAGGCTTCCCTCCACCTTTCCACCTTCTCCTACCCAGAGGGATGATGGGCCTTTCAAACTGGATGGTTTTCTGTGACCTACTGGTGTTCATTTTGAAGGAAATGTGTATTAGGATTTTTTGTTTGACACATAAGCAGTGTCTAGTGGCTTAACTTCGCCATGGCTCATGTCTTGATGTAAGGATGTTTTTTGTGGATCTGTTCTCTGGAACTTCAAGTTTTTCATCAGAAGGTGCAGAAGTGGGGCACGGGGTCAAAGCTGACCTCTTGAAATGAGGGGGCCGACACCCTCTGCAACCCTGCCTGGTTTTCATATCCAGCTTTTGTGCCCAAGCCGTCCATCATGGCAGCAACTGCGGAACAGCACAAGAGGCTTCTGTTCCCAGCACTGGTCAGCATCTCCTCACCCTTGAGGAGAGTGGTTTGCCTGTGGAAGGGCCAGCCCTGTTACATCAACTGCTCTCCCAGCAGTAGCTGACAGCACTAATCTGCATTACATGGGATTAAACAGGCACAGTAATTAACTTGCATAAGCGCTTTAGCAACTTTTGGCCTTCGAATTGCAGCCTGTCCTGTATATGTGGTGTAGGGCCTCTGTAGGCTGGGCATTGCATGGGGGGAAGTTGGGGAGAGGCAAACAAAGCTGAAATTTCAGCTGCAAACAGTGAGCAGGAGACAGGAAGCACACAGGGTTACGATGGAACAGCTGTTGTCATTTTTTCAGGAGTCAAGGTGTGCTGAATGTCATACAGGTGTGGAAAAGGCAGGATGGGCACTGGCATCCACAGCTGTCACTGAATCCACACAACTATGGAAGAAATGGCTCATTTCTAGTCCTATGTTGTGTTATTCCTATGGGAGAATTGAAGCTGTACCTAGGAATTTTTTCTCTCAGTTTCATAGTTTTTACTTATTAGGAATCATGCCATTAACTAATTCTTACTGTTGTGCTTGGGAGATCCAGTTCAAAAGTGCAACCCTAAGCTGAACCAAAATGTAGATATGTCCATAACATCTGCTATGCTTGGGTGTTGAATTCTGCCTAGTGACCAAATGTCTGTAAACATTAAGGCATCCATCCCAAGAAGCACTATAGAAATAAGTCCAAAGCAATGTGTCTTTACACTGGCAACTCTTAAATATATCTCATGCAGCCAATTCAGATCTGCTTTGAATCAGAGGAACAGCAGGGGAGGCTGAAATGCATTGGTCTGTAGCAATTTCTCTTTCTTTGAAAACATATGGTGCCAGGGGAAAGCTCTCAAAGTCAGCAGGAAAACTTGAGAAGATTTCACTTTCCCACTATACAGTGTGTTATCCCGGGTCTTATGTGTGAAACTTGTTTGACTGTTACATGAGACAAAAGTGAGGAGTCACCACCAGGTCACCTGAACTTTCTACACCTTGAGGAAAAATGGTTTATCCAGTCTGACTCGCAGACCGTGTGGGTTTCTTGTTTGTTTGACTTGCAGACTCAGGGTCCTCTTGCAAACCTCTCAGGAATGTGTTCTCAAGACCTTTTTTGCCTTTCTGGGTGTGTTGTCTTCAGACATTTCAGAGCAAAGCACTGCAAGTTTTCTCATCACCCAGATAGTCCCCTAGCAGTGCAGATGCCTTAGGAACTATTGCGAAATATGTCCTGCTCAAGGAAACAGAACCTTTAGTTGTGATGGACCTCACAAACCCTGTTGGCATGAAGCACTTCAGAGAGACATTCAGTCCTGAAAACCTGTAGTAACCTTGGGGGATGTTACTGCCAATGAATAATCAGCTCAAGAGGATTCCACCTACAGGTGCTGATGGTGCAACAACTTGCCTGAAGCGTGTGAAAGCAAATACAAAAAGGAAAATTGTCCTCAATCCTTTTAACCAGGTAACAGTAGGTCTGGCCCAGGAGTCTAAACATGGTCTAGAAGTCAGGACAGTGGGCTGGCAAACAGAGAGCAGGTTCACAAAGGACTAACCATTTTGTAATAAACAAATCAGAGTTCATTAACTGATTGCCTTGGGACTGGGAACGGGCCCTCATCCTCTGTGCCTGGGTTTAGTTCTGTGACACAGCATGGTTACTGCTTCCCAGGTATCTGGTCCTACAAACTGCTGGAAGTTTATAGCCAGATCCCAAATCCTGCTGACACTCACTGGCAGGTCACAGCCTGTGTCACAGGCTGCTTCCCCCGTGGCACCTGGGAACCACTTCTACTAACCAGTCTGTACAAACACTGGTGTACAAAGTAGAAGAGAATAAGGTATTTTAGTGCCTGAATTTGAATTTGCTTGTCTTTCAAAATCCAGTGCTGAAACCCTGACCTTCACTGCAGGAAGAGCAGCCCTACCTGGAGTATCTTGAGAAGCTCATTCCCCTCTGAAGAAAACCACTCATGGGTGTGAAATGCTCTGATTCTTATCTCACTCTGGGCATGCTGTCAGTGGAGGTAAAACTAATACGTGATATTGTCATCAACTTGGATCTTCTTTTCTGAGCACTGAAATTTACTTTCATAGAAGGCAGAGTTCCTAGATTCCTGTTTTAGACAATTTTTGTTTTAAAAGCTGGTATACACTCCACACACCCTTTTCTATAAGAGATGGAAAAATCAAATGGACACATTTACAGTGAATCCATTAGTAAAACACAAAATACAAGAAAATGATCCACACTTGAAAGAACAAAACCAAAAGTATGAAGGTAATATCACGAAATTACTTTGAAGTTCAACTAATTATTTTAGAGCTGGAATCTTAAACCCCATGTCTTGTTTCTACAAGAATCTCTTCACCTGATTTTGTTTGATGAGAGCCTGGCACTCTAAACCTTTGGTAAAAACATAACTAGTTTGGATACTTGCATGGAAATTACCGGTTCTAAAACTGTTTATTACACTATATATCAAGTCCTTTATGGTGGCAGCTGGATAATACTGATGACCTGCTCGATATTAGTATGGCATTGTTACGAATTTTGCTAACATATGTGATGTATCCTTTTAAGTAATGGAAGGATATTCTTCTAATATTGCTCAACTGTATTGCTGTCTAGGATTTCACAGTGCAGGATGGTAAGAGCTAGAAAAAATAGAGAAGAGCATGAAATTGATTTTTTTCTCTGTGAAATTGCTAATCACATGCCATTGCATTTTTCACACAGTTGCGTCAAAAACATCTGACACTTCTTCCAATGAAGATTCATGTTGCAGGACCTGTGTGACAGTTTCTGATATAAATACAACTTCTTTGCATAAGGCAGGGTGGTATTTGTGAAAGGGCATCCTTTCAGCTGCGTGCTGAGGTTTCAGGTGCTCCTCAAGGGCCGTGTTGGGTACGATGTTTTCTGCGTCATTCACAGTCCCTGTGCAGGTTGCTGCCACTCCTGACCCATCCACGCAGCAGGAGGGCTGCTCTGCCCTGTGGTGGTTGAGGAGAGGTCAGGCACAGGCTCCCCAGCCTGGCCTGTCTACAAAGGCCTCTGGATTGCCCTTGTCATGGTGGTGTCCCACTGGAGTCACCTGCTGCTCGCAGTCTGTGGGTGGAGTGGGAACGGGGCTGAGCCAGGCACTGACATCAATGGGAAGTGGTCTCAGTGGGCTCTGGAGACTGATTGGCTTTGCTTAATCTGGGAGATGGCAAAACCAGCTGCCATTGGGCAGTGCAGAGGGACAGCTGTGCTTTTAATCACTTGCATTAAAAAATATATGAAAATTAATTGGAGTGTCGTGTACAACTGTCCCCAGTCATGGTTCCTGGGCTCCACTGTGGCCACCTGCTGGCTTGTCCCCCCCTCCAGCCCTGGCTGCAGAGGAGGATTTGATTCCTTCTCTGTTTTAAACTATATCCTCGATTGCACATGAAAACTGCACTCTTGGCCACTGTCCAGAGTAGTAACCTTGTTGCCAGAATTTATTAAAAAAGCCCCAGCCGGCCGTTTGTATCACTTAATCTTTTCTCTGATCATGAACAGTACAGAGGTACCTTTGTAATGCACCAGCACTGATGTTTGATGTAATGCCAGTGCTGCTATGGGCTTTCATTATTACTTGGGATAACCTTCAATTAAATTTTCAACAGAAAAAATAGCTTTCTATTATGTGTTCACTGGCAATATATTTGAATTTATCAGGTATTGAAATAAACAATATTGTTAAAAAACAGTCTGAGCTTAGGTAAAACATGATTTGTCTACAGCATAGTCAGCTAAATCTCCTATTTTAATAATTTATAAATATTTGAAATACAAAGAATTAGAATATAATGCCCAGGTCCTGTTAATGTTTGAAAAGTGATGTGTAGCCGCCCCTAATTTTGGAATAGGGGATTGCAGCAAAGGAGCTACAATGGATGGGAGATATAAAAAGTTAATTAATGAGTAAATAAGTAGCTCTACATGCATGTGTGTGCATGTATGTAATAAAATGACAGAACTTTCTGCAGCTGCTTTCCACTCCTAATAGCTCTTAGAAATTTTGAATGATGGCTTTTCATGTCTTGGGTTCTCTTAATTCTCTCATGAAGCACTTAAGTCTAACTTACTGGAGTATAAAGCAATCTGAGGGCTGCGATTGCTCTACAATAGCTCAGATCAAATTAACACTGAAGGCAAGGCTTTTCTTTTTAAGTGTGCATTAGTTCCATCAGCACTCTCACCATCAGTACCTGGCTTGTTCCATCTTTTTACATGAAGTGCATATCTGGATTCTCAAAACTATTGCACTTAGTACAGCAATATTGAGGACACTAAATGGAACATTTCAAAATGTATATATACACAAAACTCACCTGGATTTCTGTTCTGCTCAGATACCTCAAATATTTCCTGATTTATCAGTAATTTCAAACAAATCTTTGCAACAGAAGAAATAGGCACAAAGAACTAGAAAGGGGTCTGACAGAGGTTTTCTGATTTTCAGTTTGAAGAACACAAATCTGGAATCTGACTTTGCAGCTGAAGCCCATGTGTAGTTAGGTGACCCAATGCCATGATTTCAGCTGCTTTCAAATTATTCCCTTCCACTAAAAGCAAGTGAATGAGGACTGAACAAATTAATTCAGTGTGACTGATTTGTGGCTTTAATTACACGTGATGTAAGGTAATGACAGTCTTGGGCTGTGACAGTAGGTTGCTGGTATTCTCACAGCTCACCTGCTGCTCATGCCTCTCCTTCAGGGAGGAAACTCCATTTTGTTCATTCCCTGAGCTGAATCATTTCAGAAATCTGGCTGGGAAGGCAGCCATAGGCAGAGGAGCTGAGAGGGCTGGCCAGGGCTGAGGGCACAGCAGCTGAGCGGGGTCTCTGGGGAACCCCCCTCACTGGAGGAGAACCTTGGTGGAGCTGCAGCCTCAGATGTGGGCCAGGAATGCTGCGAGGAAGCTGAGGAGCAACATCATGGATTTCAGTGAGACACGAGAGCCACGCCTGGATCTGCACCCATCTGAACTCCAGAGGTATTTGGATATAGAGTGAAGCCTTCATCCAACAGATGTTAACAGAAATGCTTCAACTTGTGGGGAAAAGGGGCTTAATCGTGCTGGTTTTAATGCAGCGGTGAGAAAAGGAGGGTCTGGCTTCATTCTGGTGCTGCCCATCACTGCTCAGGTGTATGTCTAATGTCTGTCGGGCACTGGCTGGGGCTTAGCCCTAAAGCCCAGCAAGAGGTTTCCTGAGCTAGGTCTGGAAACCTACAAAGGTATTGGGATTTGGTTGTTAGTAATTATGTTGTTTTGTTTTGGTATGTAAATCTTTTTATTTAATGAGCAATAATATCACATAGGGACTTGGTGATGAATTAAAAAACCCAATCTCATAAAACAGTTTCACAGAAAAACCCCCACAGATGCGTTAAGAGCATTTTTGCTTTGTTTTCCTTATTGCAAGCCTCTTCCTAAGGTAAGGTAAGGTAAGGTCTGTTTCTAAGACCTTACCTGCAATGGGCTTTTAGTCTCTGCTTGGATTAGAGCAGTGATGCAAACTGCTGGTGCAGATGTGCTGCCACTAAATACACGATGGCTGGAGCAGCAAATACCCACTGCAAATGCAGAGTACGGGGGGAAGAAGGGAAAGGAGCGTGCATGGGGCAGGCTGTGAAGTGTAGAGTCCAGTGGTAGTTTCTGGTGGTGTGTTTGTTTAATTTTGCTCAGGAGATGAGTAAGAGAGAAGGCAAACAACCACCACCAGAAAGCACAGTGGTGCCAGGCAGGTGGTACAAGAAATGGTGCAGAGTCACCTGCCCTCCCACACGCAGGGATGTCAGGCACTGGCATGCAGGGAAGTGTCTGAAACGAGGCTGCTGTGCCTCTGCTGAAGCAAACAGGCACACGGGGCATGTCAGCCTCCCAGGTATTTACCCACATACCTCCGACCAAGCTGTGAATTATTCAGTTCAGCAGCAGCCAACACCCACCAAAGCCAAGGGCAGCCTGGCTCAAGTGAGAGGGATGTGATTTTGCTTTTTAGTTACCAAGTATTGTGTCTAATTGAACCTGCTGCAGGGGAGAAAGGCTGATATTAAGCTGATAATTCCTTGTTTAGATGTGACTTAAAATAACTGGCTTTGGGGAGCAGCAGTGTCTCCACTGATCCCAGTGAGAATTGTCATCCTGCCAACACTGGCTGCAGGTCCCAGAATTACCACTGCCAATGACATCAAAGGCCCACTGTCCTGTGTTCCTCATCACCCACTGAGGGACTGACTGAAAATCAACAGCAAGAGCTGCTCAGGGCCACCAAGGCCTGAAGAAGATGGCTCAGTTTTAACTCCCCTCTCTCTCTCATTTAAGCAGAAGCTGTCAGCCACCTCCTAGCTGGGCTAAGGGGCCTGGAATGCAGCTGGTGAGAGGTGATCACCAAACCTGTCATGTAGAGAGGCTGTTACCACAAGTAGTGCTGATGAAACAGGATACACATGCATGAACTTCCCATTTTTATATATATATATCTGGCTTTCTGTAAATAACTTGTCAGTTCGGGACATCCATAACTAGCTCATACGGCCACATTTTGAAATTTTAGCTCATGATGGAAAACTAAAAGCACATAGTGGGAGGTGTCACTAAAAGCAAGTGATGAATCCTGGCACTGTCAGCATTTTGGATATTATGAACACATTTCCAAGCACTCAACAGCCAGTGATCTGTATCCTTGTTACTCATTATCACGTATCTAACCATAACTATGTTTTCTGTTACATGGCAGCAGAAGCATGCATGTTGTTTTTCAAGTATGAAGAGGCCTTTTCCTTGTGGCTGGAGTCCCACATGCTAATTTGCCAGCTGCTAGACTTTGATCCTAGTCTAGCACAACTGCTGTGAGATCAAGGGCTGTGTTCCATTTACCACAACAAGCACTGGGGAGGATGGAGAGCAGGGGTTATGGCAGCTGAGTTGTGTGATGTTGTGATTTACATGCTGGCAACAGCCTGCTCCAGTTAAAGTTGTACATGATGTCTACAGCTCTTGCAGGAAGGGAAAAATCAGAATTTTCAGGGGACCCAAACATGTAATTCAACAGGAGGATTACCTGTGTTTTGGCCTGCCCTTCCCCAGTGCCAGTCCTGTTGAACTCTTGCTGAAATACATCATCTTCTAGAAATACCAGTGGCAGTTCTCCTGCCTGCATGTCCAGCTGGTCACAGCTGGGCTGCCCTGCAGCTGGCACCTCAAACATGACTTTTTGGGACTCAGGTTAGCCAATCCCCTATATATAGCCATAACATATATATATTTCATAAACCAAGAACTGGGTTCTGTATGCTGTAAGTGTCTCTCGAAAGCCCCACTGCAAGCCTCACTCTAAAAAAAAAACCAACAAACAAACCAAAAAAAAACTTTACTTGCACTACAGAAAATTTAAAAAATGTTAATAGCCAATCTGAGATTCATCCTTCTGGATTCAAAGACTGTTATGATTTCAGACTTTGTTTATAGAAACACCAATGTCTTCTTGCTGGGATTTTCTTATGTGAAGATTAGTTTTTCTTTTGTACTTGTTTCTGGAAAATGAAACATAGGAAAACCATAGGTTTCTCCAAGACTGACTGGGAGGGCTAAAACACCTTTGAGAGTGGTGTTTTCAGGAGGCTGGGAGATCATTTGATTCCTTAGAATTAAACCACTCGGTTGTTTAGTATTCCTCTAGTTAAAAACCATTACTAAATATAATATCAAACTATTAAATAAGGGTGATGGGGTGTATATCTGTTCCACACTGCATGATTCTGTTTGCAGAATAGTACTAATGAATTTCTAGGATCGAACCACAAGCTGGATTTTTTCCTCACTTAAAAAATAACTAGTCCTTTCATGGTGTAATGACTTTGATGTTGATTGTTACTTTCAGTGCTGGACACTGAGGAGGGGATGGATGGAGTAATTATAAAAAATAAAAGGCTTCATGAATTAGTGTTGCAAGCTGTTAAGTATAGAATAGAAATGGATCAGTGAGACATCTTTTTTGTCCAAGAGTTTTGTCCTTTCAGGTAGTCAGAGGAAATTTAATATTGCTATAAAATCTGATATCCCCTGCACAAGTCAAATAAGGAAGTAGTAAGGAGAGTTGACAGTAAGTTTCTTAATAAATACTAGTTCTTAATGGTTTGTGTCATGTTTTGTCTGCCTCAGATAGAACAAAGCAAATAACACCTAATGACAGTTCTTCTGCCTGATCCTATCCTGAAGGTATCCAGATTTCACACCTTGATTTGTTATTCCACAGTATACGTTCAGCAGCAACATTCATTATTCACCATTACCTTTATATCACTGTAATTACAGTGTCAGCTGAGTAGTCTATTTGTCTATTGCAGACTTAATATCTTGAAAAAATCGTGCTCTAATGTATTCTAAGAATACTGGACACTGAACCAGCCCTATAGTTTGCAGACATTTCTGACACATCCACATACTAAAAAACTATTGCTTTTTTCTTTAAGCATAGGAGATGAAATAGAACTTTAAGTGTATAATGACTCAATATTTATCAGACCTGAGATTTGAGATCCATGCATCTTTGCAAGTAATTAACAAGACTTTTATCTAGGGTCTCCAGAAAACATCATTCATTTCTGCTTGTTTACATAAGAAGCAATTATTGCCAAATCCTCCCCTGGTGAACAGCAATACCTTGCTTCAAGCAAAAACAGTGCTGCTGCTGTGTTAACATCCTATTCTGGAAGAAAAGGGAGCTGACTCAGTGCGTGCAGTCGAGCCTTCAGAGCTGTCTTCCAGGAGCAAAACAGGTTATGTGAGAATATGACCTTGGTGAGCTGTGTTAATGACTGTGACTTAAAATTCCAGGCTTTTGTCTCAAGTAGAGAATTAGGTGAGGCAAAATGCCTTTAAAATGACCCAAATAGCACTAAGCAAAGTGCAGATACAATTAAAAAATTTACAGTGAGTAACTAGGTGATCTCTAAAGCATGCTCAGTTTTTCCCATGCTGGCATGTGTGGAAATTACTGTCCTAAAACCACAGAATGTGTGTTTGCAGGAGGTCCCTTGAAACACACATTCTGTGCTGTGGTGGTGCTGGCTGACAGCACAGGAACACAATGCTCCCACTGGTGCATACCGGCCCAGTAACTTAACAGGCTGGCAAGGACCAGCCCCAAATGTCTTATCTGAGTGATTAGTAGTTTGTGAGGATAAATTCATGTTCATGGTCTTCCTGTCAAAGGTAACAGCTATTTAGAGTGGGGTTAGAACTTCTTGGCATGGGCTATCTCCAGAAAGGTCCAGCATCAGTATTCAGGAGCAAATGCTGCTTGTGCTCAAACTGGACCACCATTCAGAATATAAGACTTCTTTGAATTGTGGTGTTCTCCTGTGAATGTAGCAGAGTTATGGTCTCCTATGTGAAAGATTTGGGAGATATCCCTTAAAAAACATTCACAGCACATACAAAGCATTTGTTGTTTCCAATTTTTACACACATTTGCATATATTCTACTTTCATTTCTCAGAAATGCTCATGTCTTTGAAACATCAGAGGAGTGAAGACGTACAGAATGCAGTGTCTTGAAGAACACACATATGTTCCATTAGCTGAGAAGTGAACATTTTGCAGTGATGCAGATCATGGTCTGTGTGTTGTTAAGCAAGCGTGGTTGTAGCCTTCCTCACGCATAAACTGTCTTCCTTAATCTTAATCCTTCTAATCCTCAGACCTTTCCTGTGTCAGGTGAGGATGAATGCTCCATGTGCTCCTAGCTATCACTGGCCTAGTTTCCCTAAACCCAGACCACCCTATATCTGAACTCGGTGTTGTATCACTTTAATCATCAAAGAGATCACGCCGTCTTCACTTACTTATGCCTTCATAGATTTACTTCAGAATAATGCCAAGGTGTAGGAGGATTATAAAATCATACTTTCATTATTGCACCTTCAGCTCTGAAATCCTGAATGAGACCTTACTCTTAAATCCTCCTGCCTTCATCCTATGCATATTCTCTTTTTATTTTCTGTATTTTCTGATTGTACTTTTTACTGCAAGTTCTAAGTTCTATATGTTTCTAATACTTTATAATATGTTTTTAATATGTTCTCATGGTATAGAATGGAATGTTGGTGTATGTAAGTGTATTAGCATTTACATTAGAATTTTTTTTTAATCAGTGATCTCTTTCTCTAGTATTGCAGTGGGATAGCCTTAAAATATATTGAATTTTGCAAGTACTATTATTGAATTACTGAATTAGGCAATTACTTTATTTAATATACAATTATTTTCTTAGGCATATAAAACCTATCTGCTAGCGAAGTTCTGTTTCATAGTCTGTTGTTCCTGATACCAGGTTTTGAATCACTAAGGACTTGTTGTGAAGCCAAGGAGTACGTCCATCAGTCAAAACTTAAATGAGCCTCCTCTTATCATTACTGAGGAGTGATTTGGAGAGTGAGGGTTCCCTTAAGCAGTAGGCTGTGTGGAATGTCTTGTGCAATCATAAGGAACACTGTAAATGTAAAATTCAGCAGATCCGACATTCAGCTCAGCATTTCCCAGAAGGACCCATGGACATGTAATCCCCTGAATAATCCCTGTTTCTACACACGTACAAATGTCATAAGTGAGGCTTTAAGGAAATACTTCACTTTTTTCTCCACTCTGCTTGGCACAGGTCTGCTACTCCACTCCTGCATAGCTGCAGAGTCTCCAAAGTGCTCTTCAGAAGGGTGATGGGCAAATGCCACTAAATAGAACAAGCCCCAAAGCATTTCCTTGCAGGGACAAAGCAGGAGGCAGCCTGGCACTGATCAGCTCAGCCTAGCAAATCAGGCACCCCTGCTGTAGCTCTGATTTTTTGAAGAATTCCCTAGTTAAGCTTACTGAAATTCAGATGGATTCCTTTCCATATCTCTGGCAGAAGAAAGATGATGTTCCCTCCTTTTATAAAACACCCTGAAAGCCATTCTTTTGAAGTTTGACAATTTTATGGAAGCACTGCTGTACTGCACTACAAAGGAAATCCAAGTGTGTTCAATGAACTGAAGTTTTGCAGACTAAATTTCACGTGACTGATTTGTTATGCCAAAGTGAAATCAGATGCTCCTATTAGGATGCAAGCTACCCCAAATTCAAAATCAGTTTTATGTATGAATCATAATGCAGTTTGAATAGTCATTCCCTGCGTGCACTTACAGTACCTTGGAGTCTGTGAGTCACAAACCACTAATACCTGGTTTTTACACAACAGACCTGGAATTTATTGCAATATCTTTCTTTTTAAAGTGTTTACTCTAGTTTTGGCTTTTACACACCCCAGCTGTGAGGGAAAGGGCCACCATGAATGTGGTTTACACAGGAGACAGGATAAATGGAGAATGTTTTCCCAGAATGTGCCTTGGGTACGTTTGGGCACCCACCTAAGCCATGTCATTTCTCAAGCTGCCCAATATGTGGTAGTTAACCTCAATTTTCTCAAATAACCCCAAACATCTGACCTGCAGAATAGCCCAAATTTAAGCTTCTGTGTTGAAAACCTTTGGCCACATTTGTTTTCTGGTTGCAGCCTTAGACAGCAAAATGGTTTTGTTTAATGAAAACATTGTACAGTAGCTGACTAAACAAAGCCCATTGAATAAAAGTAAACTATTGGAAGCCTTTGCAGCCTTCACCTGGTAGGGCAGGAAAGCACTCTTGGATTGTTTTAGCCACTCACTGTCACATTACAGGGTTTATAACTTGCCATCTCTATCTGTAACAATGCTTGTTTACCATGTTTATATATTCAGAACTGCAGAAGAAAGCAAGTCTGTCCTGAGAAGGGGCTTTTCTCCATCCTTTTCAAATAACAGGTGCTCGCAGGGTAATCTAGGCAAACCTGGTGAGTCTTACTAGGGTGGTCTAAAAATTAAAAGCAAAGGGGCTCTGTGCCAGTGCTGCTTGAATGAAGAAACACTCCTAAACCTGTGCTGCACCAAGGTGGAAGGGGTGTTGGGCTGCAGCATGTCCAGTGCATCTGTGCCCATGGAGCAACACCCGGGCACACAGCAAGGTATGGGGGAGCACACTCTGGGCAGCTGCTGGGGTACAGTGTGGAAGGCTCAGACATGGCCTTAGGCCTGGGCTTGGATGTTTTTATGGTCTATTTGATGATTAAATTGTGTTGTGAGACAGGATAGCACTGTCTTTGGAGCCTACAGGGATGAGCCTACAGTTTTTCTGCAGACACCATTCATTGTCTGATGATTTGATTCCTCCTGGCTGCCTTTGACACTTCAGCTCCACTGTAATGTTTCACTGGCCTAGAAATGGCAGACAGCTTTTGAGCAAGAAAGTTCAGGAGCAGAAAAAAATTCTATTTTTAATCCTTCCTCTGGTTTTCCGTGGGTGACACAGTTTCTCAAGGCATGGCAGTTCCAGGGTGCCGCAATGTTGCCGCGTGTGCCTTGTACCTTGTTTTATAGATTTAACCTGTTTACATGCTTTCCCCTAATTAGAAATTTCAGGTTTGGGGGGTTATCCTACTATTAATACCTGAATGACACTCTGATTTATTGCACTGGGTTGGCAACAGATCTGTGGGATGAGAAAATACAAGCTAAGAATTTAAAGAAGTACTTTAAGCATTAACAAAGCTGAGCCTGTGTCAAGTGGTGATAAATTTTCCACTATACCCTTGATCACGTTATTATTAATGTCATCAATCTCTCTGTGAAAAGTGGCTCTGGGCATGCCCATATGACCAAACGTTCTACTAAATAATTAATCATTGGGGCATGTTGTCAGAATGTGATGCTTTCCAATTTAATCTTAGCAACTTACTCATTTGTTTCTTTATTTGGAAACAAAAAGCTCCATGGATAAAAATGAGTCAACTGTACTGATATGTACATGAGGACTATTTAGCATTGAAACCTCCTGTTGCTTGCTCTAGAAATGTTTTTCCATCTTTTAAAGCAACACCCCAATATTAACAGTTGTGAGAATGATCACTTCAGGAACACAAGCTGTTTCTGCTGCCAGAACCTGCATCCCAGCTGGCTCTCCCTGCCCCTTCAGGAGTAGCTCAGCCCTCTCTGTGCTTAAAAGGGCATTCAAAATGCCACACTAGCAGGATATAAATACCAGAAATAAATTGTTGCAATGTCATTTTGATTGTGTAATTAAAAATGGCTATGGATATGAATCCCTTTGTTGAACTGGTTATTGTTTGTAGCTAAAACAAAGTAAGTTCTAAGCAAAAGGTTTAAAAATGTTATCTCCTCTTTAGTTACAATTAATTTAATTTAGACTAACACTATTAACTTATAGCATTCAATTATTTAATGAGTCATGAAGAAAGTTTTCTAATTATAGTCATTCATTTTTCACAGGTTTGAAGGCGTACACTGAAATATATTCTGTTGAGACCTTAAACTTTGTCCCACTCAAACTCTTCTTTAATAGTCTCTGTTATTACACATAAGAAGTCAATTTGATTTTAGTTTAAACATATGTACTGTCCTGTGCTCCTTAATTTTGTGTCCCTCCAAGGATTTTTAGTTGACAGCTCTCACATCTGTTATATCTGTGACTATTGGGTTTTCCCCCTCTAGCTTCTTCCCAAGAATCAGTGGGCAGCAGCCTGCTCATGAAAGATTAATGCCAACCTTCCACACATATTTACCCATTCATAGCCTCTCCTCTTTCAGTGTGGCTCGTGGTTTTGTTTTCATTAATTCCCCCTGGATATTAGCTAGAATTGGCCAAATATAACATTGGCTTGCTGTTCTCTTTCCTGATGAGTCAGTTGACCGTACTTCCAAATCAGTATTTTCATAAGATCACTTGCAATCTTCCCTGCTATTTACTGCTTGCTATTCATTCTCTGTTGTTGAACAAAACATATGGCAGTGGTTTTTTTCCCCTTGACTGCATGCCTGAAACTTTTTAAAAGGGAAAGTGAGAATAGTTAATGAGCTTCTCCTTCTGGAAATAAAAAAGAACCAAGCCAAACAAGAATTTGTGAATACATTAATGTGGTTAGAAAGAGCCATGAATGTTTTCCCAGATACTCCTTCCCTGCCTGAATGCTCTAGGATGACACAACTACTTCTTTCCTGCCTTTAATTGTGCTGTTGTGCATTTTTAATGAAAATATAAAAAAGCTACTATTTCGATTTCCAATCATTAGGCATAACTCATGTAGGAAAGGCCACTGTTCCCAAGAGTCACTAGTATAGTTTAAATTTCCAATTATAAACATACGTTATCCACCATTTTATTGGTGACTCTTATGTGTACTATCTGTCCCCAAATTCTTTGGTTTCCCCACAGGATACTCAGCATAGGCTCATGCAAGAAAAGTGCTAAAGTGACACATTACACCAGTATCTTCCAAAGCCCTGCTCTGTAAAATCTACATTTAAGCAAAAGGTGTGGTAATACCCCTGATATCATGAAAAGCTTTACTTCTGCTGGATGTAAACATCAGGAATCTATAAGGAACCTCATGAAACTACTGCATACATGTAGGAATCTGTTTAAATCAGCATGTTGTTGTTTGTGTACATATGTGCACTTTTTAAAGCCTTAGGTGTCTATAAAGTTGCAGATGCTTTATCACTGTAGGCTGCAGTTGATATTTCACTTCTGATGCTGAGCTGAATTTGGAGCCATCAACTCCTCATTTACTCTGAGGACTGTTAGGGATACAGCTAATAGCTGTGCCTATTTGAAATAAATACAGCCAGTTACACAGTTAGTGTTTGGATTTGAAATAACTGAAAAGTTCAGGTAAACTTAAATTAATAAAGGTAATAAAGGTGAGGCTGAAATACAAAGTTTACAACAAATCTGTATTTGACATTAAAGTTTCTTTGAAATCTCCTCATAAAAGTTGATAGTATTCAGATATAGCTGTTTAATAAGGATCACATTTAATTTCAGGCTGTGGATTCCATGCATTTCTCAAAGTGAGGCTTTTGCCAGGGTGTTTTATGGCTCAGTTGCTGGTGATTACCCAGGAGCAAATAAGAGCAGAGGGTCCAACATAAGATCTGATGCTGAGCAGATGCGCTCTGTGATGTCCAGTGCTTTATCTCCCATCTTCCTTTACATCAAATCACTTTTTTATTTTTCTCCTGAACCTTCCTTACTTTGAAAGAAATGTGAAAGATGATGTAACACAAATCTAGGACTCCTTTCCTTGTGCTAATATTCACAACGTATTTATTAACTTTACTCTGTCTCTACCAACACAAGCAAATCTTTTGGCAGACAATGCCTGAATTCCCTTCTGTTGCACAAATGCCTGCATTTTCCATCTTTGAAAAATGAGTTTCTTCTCCTTTTATGTCTCCTTATCCCTTTTCAATTTTTCCAGTGAGTGTGCAACTGTTTTAAATGTAACATCTCCATACTCATACCCATAATTCAGGCAGAATCCCTTTTGCTCAAGCAGCTCATGACCTTTATAGCTCAGGTAACTCCTGTGGATAATGTTTTCCTGCTTTTCAGAATAGTCAGCAGCCATCTCCTGTGTTCCAGTTCTAAACACTTGGCAGTGTTTTTTCCAGTAACTGAGGTGACTGACTTAGTTGGTCTTTGGATTAGAAGTATATATCCTGTTAATCTGCTTTTAGCAAGAGTGAGTACATTCCCTGCCACTCGAGTAACTCTGCAGATGACTGGAGATGCAAACAGTGCTTCTTCCTGAAACGTGGTGTCCGTGAGGGGAAGGACAAAGTGCTGCAGGTGGGACACAGCCACGGGCAGTGGCAGCTGCACAGTCTATAAATGGCACAGAGCTAGTCACTGCTGATGATCTGTACATACATCAGCGTCCAGGCTCCTGCCCTCGGCTCTGCAGCCCTGCTCTCCCCTTTCCATGTGCTGTGCCCTCAGATCCCCGGGCTGCTCAGCCCAAGGGCTGTGCTGGGGGCTTGACCTGCACGAACTGAGCCAAACAAACCTACCCGTGTGCCAACGGTGGCTGTCACCGCTGCAGAGGCCACCCCGGCACCCGCTGTAACTTAATCTTTCCTCTGGGCTTTGAAGCCTTCTTCCCATTTGTTGTTTTTATTTCGCCTATCTTTGGCGGGCGCTCATTTGTTTTGTTTCAGTATTGCACTACACCGGTTAAATGAAAACCTTTAATTCTGAGAGAACATTTGCGGGGCCCGGACGAGCCAATATTGACAGAAGATCCTCAGGAATTGTTAAAGATGAACCCAGCTTCGAGCAGCACAGACCAAAACCTGCTCCAGGTGAGAGCGGTCAGAGTGGATATGAAATGAGCGATCTCAGCCCTGCCAGCAGATATGCAGGCCGGGAACACGGTCCTTTAAACCCGCCGACCAGGCAAAGCGCTCAGAGCGGCGGCCTGAGGCCCGCGGGCACTGACAGGCTCGGTGCTGGAGGTGCGGGCTCCACGCCGGGGCCGCTCCGCGGGCGCGCAGGCGCGGCAGGGCTTGAGCGCGGACGGACGCGCGGCTGGCGCGGCCCCGCCCCCCGCCGCCGATTGGCCCCCGGCGCGGCC
>VZTJ01000294.1:3104055-3154113 GCA_013397795.1 Orthonyx spaldingii
GCGGCTCGTGGGCGGTGGGCGCGGGTGATGCGAGACCGGCGGGGCGGAGGAGGAGCGGGCCGGGGTTTCCAGTCTCGTTTCAGGGTTGCCGGTCTCTTTTCCAGGGGTTTGATGCTGGATTTAGAGCTGAGGTGCGTTCCCTTCCAGGACTCGCCCTGGAAGGATAGCACAGGAACACCCCCTTCACTCGAAGGGAGAGCAGCAAACCTTAAAATGCTACTACAGATAGTTCCATAAATAGTATGAAGTTCAGTGTTTCGGACTCATACAGAATCCTTGGGAAATAAGAAAACAGTAACCTCCAGAAAAATTAGGGCAGAATAAAAATATTTGTAAGTTAGTTTATGACCACTACTGCATTTTTTTTTTTTTACCTTACTGAAGAAACAAGCTCCCCCCAAACATTTAATTATTATGTGCAGCAGCTGGTCTTTTACAATGAGAAGTACTGCATTTTTTTAGGAGTATCAGATTCTAGAGTATGGCTTTTTCTTGGCCTGTGAAAGTGGTGTGATAACATCAGATGTGAAATTCTTGTATTTAAGTAGCCTCAAATTTTAAGTGCTGTTATCAGTACAGAATTAATGAAAAAGACCAATACCAGTGATAAAAGATCTTGATTACTTTTAAAAGTCTGCTAAGGGTCAGGGCAGTCATTTTTACCCAAAATACAAATATTTGAGTTGATGTGCAATTTGCTTGGGTTTTTTTTTTTTTTTTTTGGTCTTGTTATCGCTTTAAGCATCATATAAAGAAAAAGCATAAAATGAAACCAAAATCCCTAATGTGATTTTTAACCAGTTACATTCTGCTCTTGATACAGGCTTTCTCCAGAGTGGATTGTCATCTCATTGTGCAAAAATTCATTGTGGCTTATGACTTATTTCCTGAGGCTAAAAAGCAGAAGTATGAAATAATAGATGTGTTATCAGGTCTTAACTATATCCTAAGAGGAAGGTAGTCATCTGGATACATTCATAAGACTTTATATTCATAACCGTCGGCAGCACTTGTCATACTATTTGACTGTGCTGTGTACTTTGAAAAGTTAAGGAAAGGCATTTTTAAACTTGGTAATTCCTCCTTGACCTGTAGATTTATGCCTCAGGAATGGCTGAAACTAAACATTGTGACTTACAGACCTAATTTCCTTTGTAGTTGTTCAGCATGTTTGTTATTGTTGGTCCCCAGAAACGGGAGGTAGGTTCACGTCTAACATTTGTGTGTTCAGTGTTGATGTCTGACTGACAAACTTAAGTCAGTCTGGTGGAGCTGCTGATCTGTGTGGTGAAAACTTTTGAAACTCATAATGAAGTCAGCCTGTGGTATGCATCTGGTCCCTCTTGGCTGGTCAGGAAAGCAGGCTTCTTGCTCATGGATACAGAATCCCTCAGAGGGGAGCAAACTTACTGACTTAATTCTACAATAGTCTATTTGACCTGCAATAAGCTGACACTCGGTTCTGAATGTTTGTGCTACCTTCAAGTGTCCTATTGCACTCAAAGTAAGGATGAAGGAATAAATTTCAACCTCAGTTTAATTATTTATATTTCATAGAACTGGGATGTTTCGAGAGAGCTCTGTGTGTAGAATCTGGTTCCACTTTTCAGAAGTGTTTATGGGAGGTTCCCATCTTCCCTGCTCCATCTCTTGCTTGCAGGATCCTGTTTATATAAGAACACTGAGTAGGGTCTGTTGGGCTGAGTATGTTGGTGTAACTTTTGTTTATGACACAAATCCATAATGCCTGTAAGAAAAAACTTCTCAAATCAAGAGATGTGATTTAGCCAGAAACCTAGGAAAATCAGAATGGTGTTTATTGGAAAACTGTTAACTCTTTGAAGAACTAGAGGAAATGTCTTCACGTTTGGCTTAAAGCATGATGTGCTTTTGCTCAACTGGTGAGCATTTAAGCCATTGATTTCCCCAGCCCCCATTCAGTGCGGATTGTAGGGCTTTTATTCTTCCTTTCTGTAGACTAGTGAATGGTTGGAGCCATTGAGTTGTACTAAAGACCCAATTTTTTTTCAATGGATTGTCAAGACTTCTGGAACAAACATCACACATGGCTTAGGACAAAATTCAAAAGAGCTATGGATAAAGCATTCTTGTTAAAGGACATCTAGCTATGGAGTAAATTTCCAGAAAGCAGCAGGAAGAACTGAGTCCTCAGTTGTTTAGCAGTCTACATTTTCTTTTAAAATATTTGTTCCAGTGGAAGAGTAACTAAACCTGTCCTGACAACCAATTGCTACTTACTGCCATGGTGCCAAATCCAACAAATAATGCAGTCTGGTGCTGCAGTGTTACTGAACCTTAAACACCAGGTTCAGGTGGCCTGAGTTGCACTGAAGCCCGTTTTCTCGGTCAGTGGAGAATTCTAGGTGGTTTTGAAGAGCAATTCAGAGAATTTACATAAGACACTGAGTGGGGAGCTGCCTGAAAGCCAGCTAATAAGAAATAGGAGGCAAAAGGATTTATGTGGAATTTAGGCCATCTGAATATGGCCCTAAGATGCGACTTAGTACTACTAAGTAAGGTGTATTAACACTAAGAAGACTTGGCTTCAATTTCTATCCATTTCATCTGCTGCTGATTACTAAGCAAATTTTACCATTTAAGCAGCTCCTTACGGCTGGGGGCTTCCTGGCTGGCTCCCTGTCAGGAGTGACCCCCTGCACCAGCACAGCCTGTTCTGGGGGGCAGCTCAGCTTTGAAGTCTCTGGGGGTCATGGTGGTCAGCAGGCTGAGCATGGAGCAGCCTGTGCCCTGTATTAACAGAAGCACAGCCAGTATGGCAAGTGAAGCAATTATCCCATTCCATTTGGCACTCATTAGACCACATCCAGAATATGGCATCCAGTTGTGTTCCCCTCCCTGGGACAAAGGAAGTGTCGATAAACTGGAGTGAGTTCAGTGGACAGCTGCCAAGATTGTCTTGAGTTGCGAGCTTTTGCTTTGTGAGGAAAAGTAGAGGAACTGTGCCTGTTGTTGAGCCTGGAGAAGAAAAGGCTTGGGGGGCCCTTCCAGCACCTGTGTGAAGGTTTTCAAGAGAGTGAAGCCAAGTTCTTCACAGTGGTGCATGGTGGGAGGACAAGACAGCAGGTGTGAATTGAAGTCACAGAGGTCTGTGTTTGTAAGGCATTTTTCACCCTGAGATGTGTCAAGTGATGGGACTTGGTAGCCCAGAGAGCTCGTGCAGACTCCTTCTATGGAGGTTTTCAAAATCCAACTGGATAAAGCCCTGAGAAAGCAGGTGGGGTTTCACAGGTGACACTGCTTTGAGCTTGAGGTTGAACGAGAGTCCCCCTGATGTCGTCTTCCACCTGAATTATCCTGTGGCTCTATCTAGTTTCTGCCAGCAGAGCAGTTGCAGTGGAAGGTTGCTAGCCAGCTTATTTAGGGCTGCATGTGGTCTGGCAGGGCAGGGTTACACATCAGACTTGAAGCAGTATAGCAAGCACTCAAGCCAATCCTAAGCAGCTCTTAAATGGCAGGACTTTATTTGTTTAATTATGCAGTTAGAGTTGGAAGAACCTGCTCTTCATCCTGAGGGCTTGGTCTACATCAGGGCTTGCCATGTAGTAAAGCCTGAAGGGCTCTCAAAGGATTCAGTACTCGCCTGCAGGATGCAGTTTGCAATCTAATGATTTTGAGTCTGATGAAGGAAATCACGTGGACAAGGCCATATCCTAAACACACTCCTGAATGGCTATTCTGAAATATGGGGAGGGAAAAAGTGCAACTCTGAAGGAACTCAAATCTTCAAGAGTCTTTTACTGATCCTTGGGAAGGAATTCTCACCCACGCATCCTCTCATTCCTTAAGTGAGCCTGTGGGAAGTGAAGGTGCCGACTTAAGGTGTTTGTAATCCCGGAGCAGGAGGTGACAATTTGTCACCACCTGTGCATTGGGAAGTCATCTTTCCCTCAGTTTTTATGAGCCTTGTTAATTACAAAAATGTGCTAGGTTAATTATGATATCTGAAATGGGACAAACTGGCTTCTCAGTCCGATGAGTTTCCTGAAATGCAGGGAAGATAAGATTATTGAAATTACTGATTGAAGGATTTTCACTGTTGATAGTGAAAACGAGAACAAACTGCAAACCTTCTCCCATTGCACTATAAAATTGGAAATCTAGTGCTTGTTTTTTAGGAGCTGTGTAAATATCCTTACCTTGAATGCTTGTATCTGCTAGATGAAACCAGTACGAGACCTGGAAGGGGAAAATAGATAATAAAGATTAGAAGTGACTTGCTGAAGCAGCAGAATGGCACTGGTACAGTACTGCCAGGTTCAGTTCCCCATCTATTTGCTGTTTTACATTCCTGTCTGTAGAACATTCTCTCCTGTGATAAACTCATAAGGATACTGTGAACTGAAAACTCTGTACAAACATTTTCTGCATCTTTAGAGGAAAGACATCTGCCCTTCCGTTACTGCTCTCCAGGACAGGGTGTGCAACATACCTCATTTTGTTCGGGTTGGCTGCTCAGACATGTGAGAAACCTTGCATATCCACAGGAAAGTTTTGCATGGGTGCTTTGCTTCTTGAGCAATTAGTGCAGTGTCATACATCAGTGTGCATGGTGATGTGAGGTCTGTTGGATCAGACATACAGAAACATTTCTACCAACCAAAGTTTTAAGACAGTATGAGAAGATAGTCTGTGAAACAGTGGAGTGTGGCCTGCGGTTGTTTCACCAAACCATTTTTAAAATCAATTCTCATTCAATGAGAACCTATAAAAAACTGGAAAGTGGAGCATCTGCGGTTAACTTTTAGACTTTAGATGAGTTGGTAATTTGTGTTTGGTAAAGAGGTGTCTGTAGTTGGTTTTAAGTATATGGGTATGGAGAAAGGCAGAAGGGAACAGAAGAAGCAGGAGGTGATGTCTTGCAGGAGATTTAAGTGGTTACATGGAGAAACATCTGCTTTTTTGTGTCTGCAGATTTTGTCAGGATTTTTGTTTGTGAGTGCTGAAGAGAGGTAAAGGCAGCAGGCACACGGGAAACAGCTGTCCCAGGAGTGCTCGGGCAGGGAGCTTGGTGATCTGTGTGGCAAACTGGGTTCGGTCTGTTCCCAGCACTAAGTCCACAAACGACTTGTCAAGCCCTGGTAACAGAACTTTCCAGGCATTGAGAGCTGCAGTTTAATTGTCCTGATGAAGTATTGCTGCACTGTATTGTTCTAAAGAAACTGTGAATAGAGAAATGCTTTTCCTAATGGATAACTTTGAGATGCATAGAAAACATTTTCCAATTCTGCAGCGCTAAAAACTGTGTAGATTTTTTTTTTTCCCCCTTTCTTGAGGGGGAATATGCTTATGGAGATCCTTACTTGCTTCTCTTACAGTCTGCACAAAAGGCTTAACCTGGTAACATCCAGTACTTTCAAGAACAAGGTACAAATCCACTTCCCAGTAGGTGTAGCAGGGCTGTGAGCTCGTGTGTGTGTCCAGGTCACCAAGCCAAGGCTGTTAGCAGATATTGGAAGATGAGATGAGGGTTTTTGATCAGGAAGGCTAAGTAAAATAGACATTCAAAAATTCAAATCTGCAGTTTACTAATAAAATGAGTTCTAGTTAAGAAAAAAAATAATCTTCTGCCCAAATTCTGTGTTACCCAGTGACAAATGCAATTGTTGCCAGGTCCAGGCTGTGAAAGGACTGAGACATCTGCTACCCTGACTTGGTTTTTTGTACATCTGTAAGTGTATATATATCTAAGATAACAGATTTTACGAGTACAGTGGTTGAAACTGCCTATATTTTAATTACATAATTACTTAATATTCCATGATTCTTTGGGGGATTTTTTTTTTTTTTTGAAAAGCAAGATGCATTTTTCCTGGTGTTTGAAATGTTGGTGCTCATGAAACAGATGAAATATTTATATTCTTCTTCTAGAAATATTTAGTAGTCTATTCTGGACTTCCAACTTGTCAAATAGTATTAATCTAATGCTGACATCTGTATAAGGCAGACAAAATAATTTTGCCTGAGAATATTCACAAAATTCCTACAAATGCTGTTGGTACTGTGGCACCTTTCTTTTTAAACAAGGTCAGTGTTCTTGAAACTTAGCAGTAATGGCTCTACCCAGCCAGGTACCTCAATTTTGGTCATGTTAACATAATCAGAGTCAAAGGGTGTGTTTGATTTCCCTGAAGAGGAGAATGGGATTCCCTTCTACCAAAACCTCCATCTACCTACGCAGTGTTTGTGTACTCATTCTGAACTACTGGCTTGT
This sequence comes from Orthonyx spaldingii, assembly GCA_013397795.1. Taxonomy (NCBI): domain Eukaryota; kingdom Metazoa; phylum Chordata; class Aves; order Passeriformes; family Orthonychidae; genus Orthonyx; species Orthonyx spaldingii. The sequence continues at coordinate 3,110,309 of VZTJ01000294.1, forward strand.
GTGATCTCCTGGGATGATGTAGTTACTTCCTCACCTTCATCCCACCCAGAATATATCTGTGGGCACTGGATATTGCCCTCTGATTTTCAACAGCTGTGTTTATAAGTTTTATTTTGAAGGGTAATACATAAGGACTTGGAGCTGGGAACCACAACACTGTAATGCTTCTTCACAGAGAATAAAATGGCTTCTAATTTAATGAGACCTTGTTCTGTGTTTGCTTCGAGTTATGCAATTGTTGAGCATGTTCATGACTGATCCTGCCTTGCTTTGCTTACAAAAGGGAGAGTAAAAACATAAGAGAAAAGAATATTTGTTCCAGTGTGATGGAGGAGAGAGGTTGTCCTGATATTCTGTTACTTCTAAAGCTAGAAAATAGAATGATGACTCAAATGAGCAGGGAAGACTTCTTTATGCCATTTTTAAATAAATTATAGTGCTGGATTTTGAACAAAAGAGTAATTTTTCTCCAAGCAGTATAGATATAAAAGCTAGATCAAGTAGCTCTTTAGGAAAACACTGAATTTGAAATACGTTCTTTTTCCTTGGCTGTTTCTTTCTTTTGTAATATCGTATTCCCCACTGTCCCTAGAACTTTAGAGCAGCCAAGAGAAATAAAAACCATACAAAGTAGTTTGCAGAGAAACAGCCTACTTGTCTTTCTGGAACTCAACCTTTTGTGTGCCTTCCCATCAGTCACCCCCTAACTTGTTGAGTGCAAAGTGTGCTGTCTGTCCATAAATACATGGAGGAGTGAGGTTGAAGCATTAACAGCCAAAATCTTCTCTGGTAGACTTTCCCAGGTTTCATCAAGTGCTTAATTGGTCAGTGGTTTTGCCATGGTTTCCAGGCTTTCCAGGTTCTTTTCACAACTTGGTGTTTACAGTGTTATGCTTGTATCCATAGGAAATATTTGTTGAAGTCCTATTTCTGCTGATTGTGTGTGCAGCATTCCTGGTGTCTTAGAAATTGGTTTAGCTTAGTTGGAGTTTTTTGTAATCTGGAGTTAAATAACAAAGGTAATTTTTTAGCATTAGGTCCTAAAAAATACTAGGAGAGGCAGTTTCTGGCCTTTGCAGGACAATAGTTGTATTTGGACATATCTTGAGCAAAGTATTTCTGTTAAACCAGCTTAAGAGTCAAGCTTAATCATCTGTAAACCTGGGTGTTTGGGATGTGGGGTTTCACAGACACCACTGTAAGCAATCTAAGAAACAGATGACTATGTCTTTGAGCATAGGTTTATAACTTGTGGTAGAAGTAAAGTTACCAAAAGTGAAAATTGCATATTCCCAGAACTTTGAGCAAATTTCATTTATCTCTTTGCATTTGTGCTCAGGAAAAGCTCCACAGGTTATTTCCTGCATTTATATAGTTGCTGGAGTAAAGCACTGCTTTTGGTATGCCTTGCTTAGCCCTTGCAGAGAGGTTCAGTCTACAAACTCGGAAACTCCTGATGAATCTTGTGCAAATGGTGGCTCGAGGCAACATTTCCTGGGGCTGTGATTTTTATAAATCACATTCCTGTTGTTTTTCTGCTCTGTGGCTTGAGGGGGATCTCTTCATTATACTGAGAGTGAATGTTAGATAACACAATCTGAACCATGCACATGGGTTGGGAGCAGTAGTCTTTCTTTAATAAGGTAGTGACCCTTTCTGAAAGACTTGTGACTTCCATTGCAGGCCAGAGGAGAGGGATTGCTCTTCTTCTGGAGTTTCAGCACCACAGTGGAATGTGTGGAGTGTGAGAAAAGCAGATATTCTTGTAGGAACTTCATTACATTTATTTTGGTAGTAAATCACTGTAGATGACTAGAGACAATGATGATGTTAAAAAAAACCAACAAACAAAACCAAACCAAACAAAACCCCGAGGAACTAGAACCTGAGAATATATTTATCCTTCAACAGAGAAAGTGTATTGAAAATGTCACCAGCCTAGCATTTCAAATTTCAAACATCCCACTTTATCACTTTGATAGCTTAGATCATGCTGTGGATATCTTTCTTGCTTTGAAATGTATTGTAAAATTCCTCTTGTATGTATTGTTCATCTGACTGATATTTTTCTTGTGAGGAATTTGTCTAAAGAGTTGGAATTTTCACACTTTTTCTTGTGCAATCTGTATCTTCATTTTGTTCTCTCAGATCTGCTTTGTTACCTGAGTGTATTCATCTGCTTCTGTTCTTCAGGAGCTTCTGGTGTAAGGTTATCAGGTCCCTCAAGATTTGAACCAAACTATGCAGTTGTTTTGATGTTAATCAGTAGCTATAGGTAGGCAGTTATGATTAAGCAATTGCATTGTGAAACGTGTAGAGACTTGTAGGCTTGGCTAATCTTCTGTTTTGAGGAAAGGGGAGCACAATCCCAAGATGAAAGGGCTGTCTGGACAGGAGCCACCAGGAGTGAAGTCAGCAGGACTGAGCAGTAAATGGGGAAGGGTGACTCTGGCAGGGGGGTAATGGCCACCAACCCACTGACCACCTGCTCAGAACAGACCCCTGACTCCAATGGAGGAAGAGCTGTGCATGTAGACTAATTAGCAGGAATAGCAAGAGATACAACTAGTAAATGGGGGTTTGAGTACTAATTAGTGAAAAAGCTGTGTCATTTCTAACCAAGGAACACTGATGCCTTTGTTAAAACATGTAACTAGTGCAAAGTTTTGCTGACTTTGTGGGGTTACACTTAGATCCCTACTTTGTGCAAACTAGAATAAAGAAATAAAGTATCTTGTCTTGGTGTGTGAATTGACACTGCACACCAGGTAAGGAGCCAGCATCAGGGGCAACAGTTATCCCCAACAAAAGCCCATCAAATAGAGAAGAAATGTTAAAGAACGAAGGCAAAGACAAATATACAGCCTTACCAGATTTTGGACCTGGCCACCTGGTATTTTTTGAAAAATGAATATAGGATAATGGGTAAAAATGTTTACTATGGCACTACATTAACTCAAATTTGTCTAAAAGTAAATGAGAACTGTTTTCTGCATGTATAGTTTCTGCTGGAGAAAAAATGCAGAAGCACCTTTACAGTTAAAAGTGTGTGGGATTGTTTTGTTAGTTTTTTTTTTTCTTCTGATCTAATGAATACATGACTAGAATACAGTACAAACCACATTGAATGTATGGCAGCAGACCATCTATTTTTGTTTTGTTTTCTAAGAAACAAACAAGCCAGAAGTGTTCATGCCTTAGCATTTCAGATTTCCCAGAAATTAGGGAACTGATCTTAGACTGTGTTTTATAGTAGAAAACAGCACAAGAAACCATTCTGGTGAGTCCTTTAGATTCGGATGGAAAGCAGAGTCTGCCTCCCAGTGGAAGTACTTAGGGCGATTAACTTAAATGAGTGGAAGATGACTAGGAATTTGGAGAGTGATAAGCTGGCAGTGATAATTAGGCTGTTACACCACTTCTTGAGTAGGCAAAGGTTACTGGTGAAGCTTCTGGCTTATTTTTATGCAGACCTTTTTCATACTCTGTGTGCACTGGTGTTGATGTTCTTAAGTATTCTTCCATGTTTAATTTGTATCTGTGGTTTAAACATCTAGTAGTATGCTGGGGAAATTGGTGGTTTTGTCAGTAACAGTGAATTGGCAGATACCAAAGTTCCTCTCAGGCCTTCTCCTCAGAAGTAGCAAGGTACTCTATCCATTAGTTTCTTTTTTTCTGTGTCACAAACATGAAAACATTTGATCTAGTTTTGCATCTCTTAATTTCTCTAATAACTGCTTGTGGAAAGGAAAGGAAGCAGTATATTGACAGTATCTGGTAAAGTGCCTGAAATGAGTTAAGACACTTGTTTGCCATGAAGTGTCATGTATGTAGTGGGAGGAGGAGGAGATGAAAGGTGGAGCAGCACTGGATTGTGTTCTGGCATAGCCATTACTTTGTTACATGATTTTAAAGAAGTGTTTTTAGCACACTCCTTCTTTTTAGGAAGTGCTTTCAGGTTTGCTGAGAAAGTTGTCACCTTAGAGCTGTGTTTTATTTTTCTTAGAAGATGTATTTGTTAATTCATTAAATATCTAAACTGTCTTGGATAAGTTAACAAAAACCCCTTATTTAAGGAAAATAAGTTTTAAAATGTTTTAAATAGAAAAATATCTAAGATGCAGAATTGCAATGGGGTTTGCATTTTTAGTTGATTTTATTTGGAAAGGTTTTTGTTGTGGGTGAAAGTAGCTTTAAGAGTGTTTAAGTATTGTTCCTGGAGCTCATTAGTGCTGAACTCACTTTGATTTAGTTTTATTTTTCACCTGGAACAAAGGTGAAAACTTAAATTTGTAGCCCATACAGTTAGACTGTATGTTGAAGTTCTGTAGCTTTTTTGTGGGGGAAATAAATCTGTTTGTCTACTTTGTGATGTCACTTTAGCTTTCAGTTTCTCATAAATGTCACTGTCTTTGTTTCCTTAGGAAGCAAGGGAGAGATGTACGAACCTGGGCCCTCACTGCCCTGCAGTGTGCACTGTTATTTCAGACAGTGGGGCTTGGGTGCACGTAGGAGAGGTTGATGTCAAATTTTGATTTTAAGTTTTTAATACCCACTTGCCATTACCTTTTTAGAATAACTGGACATACCAAGGATCTATTTAAGAGAAAGTGCAGTTCTGTGCCCTCAAGAAATGTCAGTTCCTTCTATCTAGTTTAGTTCTGTGCTACTGCATTTGTCTCCTTGTTGTCTACCAACACTAGGTGTGATTATTTTTTCCCCCCCTTGATGTAAGTGAGCCTACTAAGAGGAAAAGGAATCTTTTCTAGATAATAAAACTTGTTCCTTTGTATCAAAATTTAGTTAATACAATAGTGAGTGTCTCTCTAGGGTAAAAGGACTTCTTTGGTTTGTGTAATTCCTACCGTTGTAGTATCTTTGTGTTTAACAAGGACATAATAATTTATTTATCCTAATAACATGCCTTTTGGCTGCCTCCTAAGGAAATAGGAATATTATTTTAGAAGCGTAGCATTGACATATGAAGGACATAAATTAAACCCTTTTGTATTTATAGGAATGTGTATTAGCCTATACCCAAAGTTTAAAGGTATTTAAGGTTGTAGTACTTGAAACGCCCAAGGCTGAGCTCCTAAAAAAGTAAGTAGTGAGATCATTAGTAGGAGAGCAGCAGGTTAATCCCCGGACCGCAGCTCTGCCCTGACCCCGCAGTGTGCTGTGACACCCGAGTCACAAGGTGTCCTGCTGTCGCTGTGTGCTGAGCTCGGTTCTTCCACAGCCCAATGGGGTTTAATTTGCAGGCTCCTTCTCTCTCCTCCTCCGGTTTTGCTTTGCCAGTAACTCCTGTCAGTTCATGGTTACTCAGTTTAACATAGCAGAAGAATAACATCTTTTGTAGTGCTAATTTTCTGTTGATTTAGGTGCCTGCAGTGACTCACTGCAGGCTCAAATGAGTACCAAAGTTGATACAAAGGAAAAATCCACCATTCCGCCCTGACAAGGAGAGGGTTTGAACTGGATCAACAAGCTAATCTGACTCATTCCTAGCCACACAGGCACTCGTGTGTTTGTACAATGAAAGGAAAGAACGGAATTAACTTTTGGAGATGAACAGTCTGTTTTTATTAGCAGCCCAGTGTTAAATCTGCTTGAGCCAAGCTGAAATCACAGCCTCAGGCTGTGCACTTCATGAGCAACCTTTGCTGCCCCAGTGGTCTGTTAAACTCCTACCTTGGAAACTGGTTTGTTCCAGGTTGTGATGCCTCATCCTGGGTCCATGTGTGTCTCCTGTGCTTTTCAGAAACATGCTCACACAGAGAAGTGCCTGAGTTTCCTTCGGCACTGGAGTTGAGTTGTGGATTTCCTCATGCTGAAGCATTGAGTGGGTCGAGTTGTGGGGGCAGGAGTGGGAGTGCTGAGGTGGGTCTGGCCATCTGCCAGCGTTGTGTTCCCTGGCAGAGCAACGGTAAGCATTTAAAGAGCCTTAGGATTCACCCAGGGTTGTGCTAGAGGTGGGTCACAGCTGGAGACTACAGGTGATCTGAATAAGGTAGCTCAGAGTTACCCTAGATGTGCTTTCAAAGAGTGTTTATTCTCTCAGTGTCCTGAAGATCTTCCTCCTTTTGAGAGAAGAGCCATAATCAATAGCAATTTTGGTCTCCCACTGTCCCTCTTTCTATGTGAGCCAACAGCACTTCACAGCATGTGGAGCAGTAGGGAGGGCAAAGCCCAGGGAGAGGCAGGTTATCTCTTGTTCAGGTCTGGGAGTGAGACACTGGGGAGTTGATGTGGGAATTAGTTTCATTCTTGTCTACTTGCTTGAAAGAGTTTCAGAAAAACCTCTGAGTGTGTTTCTGTGTGATTACAGCCATGCAATCCTCTTCTAGATCTTCCTGTCGCAGAGGCTGTTTGATACCCAAGCCCTGCGTGGTCATGTGGAGCTGTTGAGGAAGGTCCTGCTGGGTTTGTTCCCAGTGGGTGGTGGTCTCTGGGGGTCAGTGTGCCCAGCATTGCTTTTCCTCCCTGTTGAAAGCAGATGTCCTTTGGGACAGAGCCATGGATCTGTTCCCAGCTTGACTCCAGAGAGGCACTCCTGTTTGTAACACGGTTCAGGTCTGCCTGGTGAAGGGTCTTGTATATGTTTGAGAGGCTCATGGAAGGTCTCCCGTGTGCAGGAAGTGATGCTGAGACCCAGGCAGCAACCTGGAAGAGGGTGACATGGAGGGGTAGGAGGCTGGAAAATCAGCAAGCAGAGGACAAGGACAGTGTGTGCACTTGTGTGGAAACTGCAGGGTGTATGAGAGAGGGGACTGCCAGAATGACCTGGAGGTGCTGGGCCCTGGGGGGCGACACAGCTCCCACAGGCAGTGCCAGGGCAGCAGTGCTCAGGGAATGCAGGAGGTGGTGCGAGGAGAGGCTTGTGGAAAGCAGTGAAGGGTGAGCTGGGGAGGTGAGATACATCCTTTTGCCCACTCTGCTGTTGCTTCCAATCTGTGAGGATGTGCTGAGCACCAGCTCTTCTCCAGGGACCCAAAGCATCCGTTTCCACCATTCAGTAGGGTTTGCTGGGATTTCTGTCCTCTCTGTTTCAAGAAGTATGCGAAGATACTTGTGCTGCACCTGTGAAGAACATCTGTTTTCAAATATAACTGTCCCTTAAACCCATATTGCAAAAGAGACCTTCCTCTTAAATGGGTACGTGTTTGAGATTCTCCTCTGCACCGTTCATCGCCTCAGGCTCTCCTTGCTTCACAGTCCAGGGAGCTTGCTTGTGAAGCATGGGCTGTTGCTTCTGTATACATTTGGTTTGCTTTTTTATTTTTATATAGCTGACTACGTGAGTATTTAGAAATGTGTAATAGGGATTTCTTTCTTTTTGGTCTCTATTTTTTGTAAAAGAAAGGCTCGCTGGTTGCTAGCAGATACTGACAGTTCTTGAGTGAATTCCAGATGTAGTAAAAACAACCCTGCCTCTTCAGGGTTGTTAATCTTACTTTTTAAGTCCAGATGTAAACTAATAGAGGCTACTTTTTGGTGCAGTTAGAAGTCTGTATTATGGGCCTTGTTATATTGTCTCAAGCACTGCTATTGTTATATTCTGTAATGAAGAGATTGGGCAGTGCATGAAGATACTTGGTTATTTTGTCTGTTAAAGCATAACCCTGTGAATAACCTTTTTATCCTTTCTGTGAATGTTAATAAATCAGGGGGTTTTTTTGCAAGATTTGCTGATAAGAAAAATTAAATGTGTGTTCCTACAACTATAAATTGTTGACCAAAACTGTTTTTTGCAAGAGTATTTTGGAGTCTCTGGGTTGGAGTTTGGTTTTGTTTGATTAGTATGTGTGAGGTCATGGAAGTCAAAAAATGGGGCAATGAGCACCCTGGATACTCACCTCAAGCAGCAAATAGTTAATCCACTGAAACTGGAAAAGATTATCTTTAAGAACTGAATAGCTGTGTAAATAGTAATGTTTGCAGGAAGGCAATAGGTACAAAATGTTTGCATTTGCCTATTTTAGATGTGGTTTGCTGGCACAGGTTTTCAAGACTTTTTTCTGCTAAGGACAATAAATAAAACTTTGATGTATAGTAGAGCAAAATCAATAAATACAATGATTATTATTTTATTAAATCTTTTTGTAACGTGTTCAAGAATATTTTATTACTCAGGCTGAAGTGCGTTCTCTGTGTAGGTGGATACAGAAAGATAGGTCTATTTTTTTCTACCACAAATGGTAGAAACAGTGTACACTGAAAGCCAGTGGGGAGTTAGAATTTGTCAGGGAGACAAGTACCATGAGCTCCGAGCTGTGGCTGTGCTGAGCGTTACATCTGGCTTTGTGTTAACTTGGATGTAGTGGGCCTAGACTCTCTGAGGTGGTACAGTATAGCATCAGACGAGAAAAAGGTTTTATTTATGACAAAATATGAGTGAAAAATGGAGAATGTGTTTTCTAATTGCCATATTTAATGGGGATTTTCCATTTTTAGATTTCACGCAGTTGCCTGTGACAGCTCCTGTTGAGTAAACTGAAACTGGAACATCTTGTATCAGATCTTGTACCTGTACCTGCCACGATGAGAAGTTGCATAAGGTTCCTTTTTTCTTGTTAATTCATGCTTTTATTGTAATGTAATTGTTATAAGCAGGTCAATTAGTAAACACATTCCTTTAAGGATTTTTTTCTTTCTCGTCTAACAAAAGTTTTCTTCTAAAACTAAAGGGTATAGCAGTATTAGTATAAGTAGTATATCAAGCCAAATCACTGATTATGTATTAAGCAGGATCAGTCCTGAAAAGTACTGGTTTACTTCTTCAGACTCATGAATGAGTGTGCTGGTTGCTGCTTTTTTTTGCTGTTGAAAAAGTGTGTCAAATTTAATTTATGGTCTTGCTCTTTCCCATTTGGTGACTACCACAATAAACACAAATTACGTGTAACTGAACAGCTCTTACATATTTGCAGGACCCTTTGCTTGTGGAGATTTTCTATAAATTGTATTATTGTGTAAATTAGCATCTCTTTCATCCAGGATTTTACCTTCCAACCTTTCCTGCATTACTAGTCAGGGTTTGAGCACTGATTCCTCAAAAATCCCAGCAGGATTATGTGAAACCAGGATGGATGCATGTTCTGCAAGAACCTGAGTGTTTATAGCTAATCTGCAGACTAGACCACTAAGTTAGAATATTACCACCTGTCATGTGTTTTTATTTGTCAGTGATTAAGCAGGAGCTACCTAAGAACAAAATTCCAGTGCTGAAAAGGCAGTGAACTTTCTCACTGTGTCATAGTCTAATACTTGCAGAAACTGCTTAGGATCGTGTCCCCTGCTCTCTGTTCCCTGCCCCAAAATGATGGATTTGCACTCTTTTTGTGGTCAGAAGCAGTCACATACTTCCAAAATTAATAAGGTGACAACATATTGTACTTCAATGAAATTTTAAAACTGTATATAGTATTTCACTAAACCTTTCAAAGTTTTTTTATTGTTTTTTTGTTGGGTACTTTTTTTTTTTTTAGAGGCAGAATATTAAACAGCAAACACTTCTTCCCTTTTAGGCCTTCCAAATCTGATACAACCTTGAACATTTCACTAAAACTTTTAATTTTTAGATTAGTTCTGCAAATTGATTTTTAATAATGTATTTTCATTTTGAGTTTTTAAAATAGCATACATTAAAGGTTTGAAATAGCAATTGTTACAGAGAAAAATGCATGAGCAAGCATTGTATCTTAATGAAAACAGTCTTATTCTTTTACATTGTCATTAAAAGTGGTTTTCTTAATGGAGCTTAAATGACCTTTTGTATTAAAAAACCCAACAGAAGATGTACTGTCATGTTCAGCTGCATTGGTTTTGCTTGCTGTAAAACATAATTGCCTTACAGCTAGCACTCCAGCCTCAAGTTAAGGTAGAGTTTTGTTTCTACATTGTTATCAATGATTTTTTTATCAGATGCTTAATGATCCATTTAGCTGACTTCGATGTTGTTCCGGAAATGGCAGTGATAAATCTGTTGGGCATGAGGGCATTTTAAACTGCCTCTCCTTTGCTTACCTGGTATCTTCCTCTTCAACAACATAGCAAACCATAGCAAATAAACAAAATGATGAGTTAAAATGCAACTTCTGTTCTTCAGTTGCACAAGGAAAGAGGGGGAGCCTTTATATTGCCACCAAGGAACTTCCTTTGTGTCGTGGCTCAGCTTGCCTTAGAACCATCATCCTACAAAGTTACTGGAGCTTATTCTTCTAATGAACCTACTAAAATGTATTTTTTCATGTTCAAAAAGACATTGGACTTTTCCTATGTCCAACTACAATAGTAATTACAATTAGTTATAAGCATAGGTGCTCTGTAAGTATCACAATCTGAAATCCATTGCCAAATTCTTAAGACATTGGCACAGGAGCTCTCTCTCTTGCTAAAGTTTGCTATCTCCTAATTATAAGATTTTGTCTTACTTGCCCTGTAAGACAAGAAACTGCAAAAGATACTTTTTTATCTTAAAAACATTATGAGTGACAAGAAAATTGTCTTAATTTTTTAAATAAACTGTTTTCAATAGATGACTTGTAATAGCCTCACTTTTGTGAAGGAGTAACTGAATTAGCAGTTTACTCAGCGTGAGAGATGTACATAGGAGCAGAGCTCTAGAGATGGATGTTTGCTTTTCTGAGCTGGGGGAACAGTCCAAGACATTTCTCTTTAGTCTGTCCTGTTGGAGCGTTCCTTCGACCCTTTCTTGCAGCGCAGCCTTTTATGAAATGGTGGGCAAAGCACAATTCACGTTTGCAATTCAAAGCACAGATTTCCAGGTTTGGAGGTTTTTATGCAAGGGTGAGCCAGAAGAGAGAGCCTGACATGAGACCTTGGCATGGTTATCATAGAAACAGTGGAAAAGGTTCCTCTCTCCTTCTGAGGTAGGGATAAAGCTGTTGGGATAACTGCAAAATGATATGACAGGCTGCTGTTCTGGAAGGGCTCAGTGCCTCTCTAAACAAGGAAAATTATGAAACCTAGAGAGAATACTATTTGAACAGGCTTGACTGTTTGTCAGACAGGGAATTTCTTTGGAGAATAGTTTGCCTAAAGGTATTACTTGAGTTGCTTTAATTTTTATATGTAGCGGTGTTTGGTTAAATTCTGTTTCTACTTTGTCAGCACAGAGAAATTCTCCAGCTTTATTAGGAGAAAAAAGATGTTCACCTCCTGACCTGGGCCAGGCAAAATTCTATGTTGTACCATATAACTTCTTGAAAAATGGGTAAACTATTGCTGTGTGAACTCTAGATTGAGCTTTAAAATATCTTGTTCTATGCTGCTGTCAATAACAGCATAATTTTTCTGGCCTGCAGTAGCTGATTGGCTGGCTTATGATTATTTTCATTAAGTATCCTTCAGTGACAGCCTAAGAACATAAGTCTCTTCAAGCGATTACTGAATTTGCCCTTTAGCCTATTTAAGTTTGTTTTTTATTTGTCATTGCTTTTTGCCTTTGATCTGAAAATTAAATATATACACTTATTTTTTATTTTTTTTTTGTATTTTAAATCCCTTTCCCCTGCTGCTGCTTGTTGTAGCAAGTCCCTACTGTGAAGAGCTGCTATGGTTTACAGTATGTGTCTCAGGGTACTGTGCAGAACAGCCTTTGATGTTGTTTGGTTCCTTGAAACTGCCTGTAATGATGCAGTTTTAACAGTGAGGTTACAGTAGCTTGTTAGGGGAAAAGATGACTATGAAATATTTGTCCTTGGAATTTTAGGAAGTTTTATGTTTTAGGAAAAGATGGAATTAATCTCATCGTACAAATGATGTTGGATTGATCCGTTCCCAAAAGGAACAGACAAATACATCTTATGAATGAAAATTTACTTAATTTAGAACGGTCAAAAGCTATGCATCGTATGTATACATCATTATTAGTTGCTTGATTTATGGTATTGCTTTTAATAAATTGTCTCAATACATTTGAAAGGTTAACTGAGTGAAGTGCATTTGTAGTTTATTATGTACAAAACACTAATTTTAATAGCTAGTGGCTCATTGACTATTGCAGAAATTCATCTTCAGCCATTATGGCAACTGTCCCTGATTTCCATAAGGATTTCAATTATTTTGTTGATTTATCTTTTAAATCTTTTAGATGGATGGCATAATTTCTTGACTCAACAGTAGACTACATTAGAAAGTTACATCATCATTGTGGTCATTGCATATGGTAAATCATGCTTTTAAAAAAGACAAAAGTGATTATCCTGGTATCATTAGGGACTCTGGAAAAAGTTACACATCTCTTCATAGTGCTGTTGTTAGGAATTTGGGGATATTTCTGAGCTGTTTTCTGGTATTTACCCAATATTACTTAACTCATTGTCATGTTTATTGATACAAGTGGATCCACTGAATATTGGTTCTGAGACTGAAATCATGGGGCTGATGGGAAGTCCATTGGAATAAACCAGCAAAGTTCTGTCACATACAGGGCTTTCTTTCTCTTAAGTGGGTGTCCCAGTGTGTCCAATGCCTGGAAACATTTCACCATCCTTAAAGGGTGGGGTTCCCACATACAGAGTGGGGACATTGCCTGTGTTCCTAGGGCTTGTTTGGAGGCTGATGATTCACAGTCAGAGGTGATAGAGATTGCTCATGAAGGTGCACATGGAGGTGCTCTGACGTTGTTGAAGACGATCTTTTAAATTGTGTAATCACAAAACATTTTCTCATGCATACATGCCATGCACATGTCATTGTACTGCAGTCTGCTAAATGGGAGTGGAACAGTTCCACCTCGTGTATCAGTCAGTATCTTGCTTGTATATGGGGTTCAGAGTTCCAGCCTCATTTCAGCATGAAGAGACCTACTGGGACATGGATTGTAATATTATGTTGGAAAATAACCCCCTGCCAACAATGATAGTTTACTACTAACCTTTTCTTTTCTCTTTTCAGATCTTTTTGGATCCCTGACTAGCTGATCCATGTTTCGAAACTCCTTCTTGTAACATTCTCAAGCAGCCAAAATGAAGTTGAAGCATAACATCAACCCCATTCTTCTACAGTTTATAAACTTTATAGTCCTGGTGTACACCCTTGTAACATACATTCCATGGTACATACTTTCAGGATCAAAGCAGGCTATAGCAAAAGCCAAGCAGGTTAAAGCTAGACCTGTGAATAACAAGCCTGGGGCTGCATACAGATCTGTTAACAGTCTGCATTGCTTAGCTTCAGTTTTATATCCTGGGTGTGATACACTCGACAAAGTTTTTAAATACGCTAAAACTAAATACAAGGACAGAAAACTCTTGGGAACACGTGAAATCCTAAAAGAGGAAGATGAAATCCAGCCATCAGGAAAAGTTTTTAAAAAGGTAAGTCCTTTTGCAGTCTGCCTTCAAGAAATATTTTTCAAAGTATGTTTACTTTCTTATGCAGCACTTCTAGTCCAGTAAGGCAAAGCTGGGGAAAAAAACCCAACTCCTCTACTTAGAATCAGTAGCTGTGAAGAGTTAAATTATCTAATTCCCAGACTTTCAGTGCTTGGCATTTAAACCAAATCTAAAACTTTTTGCATTCTTGAATAGATATTCTTGTTATGGTTTCAGCCAAAGAAAAAACACAAGTATGTTTTAGGTATTTATTTTTAATATTCAGCCGGTGATATAAGTGGCTTTAAAGGCTTCTTTTTTAAGTGAACTAAAAAAAGTCTCCCTCTGTGTTATTCTGAACTGTAATCAGATAAATATGCAAAAGTTACTAGATGCCAGTGCTCAGATGTGCCTTTACAGCAGACTTGGTTGTGATTTAAGGATTTTCTGTTCTGTCCTGGGAATTCAGGACTTAAATGAATTTTTTGTTTGAAAAAGGATTGCACAGATTTTATTGCAAGGCTGGTTTTTTTCTTTGAGTCTCCTTTAAGGTGAACTGCTCTGCTAATCTGTAATCCTTGTGTGTGTGGGAGATCTCAGTGTCTGACAACAACTCTGTTATTTCAAGGGACTGACTTTTTATAGTGTGTAATGTTCAAGCCTGTATTGCCATTTGCTGCTTTGTGTATTTTCAGACACACTGAAAAATGCACTTTTGCCTGAAGAAGCAAGACAGAATACTGTAACAAAATATGCATATTTTTGTATGTCTGTGTGTTAAAGGTCTGCATTTCTGTATTAGAAATTGTTAAATCCACGATAGAAAGATAACTTTTAGTTAAGATTAGTTTCCTTGCAGATGAAAAAATTTCTCTTCATACTGCTAGCTCTAATTCTGATAGAGGAGTATGTTTAAAATAGAATTTGGTTAATATCACAATACATGGCAAAGTTTAGTTCTTTTATAATCTTTATACAAGATTTAAGTGTTAGCAAAACTTCCTCTTAGCTGTGGAGTTAGTTTTTCCGTACCAAGGAAATGCTGGGATGGATGGTTACATGTAATCTTTCTTGATGCACATTTTGCTGCCTCATTACCCTATAAAGAAACAGAAAGTTCATGTTGTACGAAGAACTGCTTCTGAGCACAAATCAGAATTTTGGCTGCCTGTGATATGTGCCCTGTTTTTTAATCATAATTGCTAATGTAAGACTTAAGAACTTAGGAGTTTTAGCCTTTTTCATTATGCAAGCAAAGCATTGTGAATATTGGAAAGCTGGAGAATGTTTGTGTTGATCTACTTAAATTACTTTTTTCTGAGTATTTGGACTTAGAAATTACCCAAGTTAGGTAATTTGTCTAAGCTTGACACAAGGGTTCATTATGGTCTATTGCCATACTTGCCCTCGTGTTACTTTGTTCCAAGTTGTGGCATTATCACACAAGTCTACTTTAAATTTTTTTCCTTTTGGGAATACAGTGTTTCTTAACACCTCCTAGCATGTTTTAGCAAGTGAGAAAAAACATTTCACAAGATACCTTGTTGATTCTAAATGTCAGAGTTCCTTTCCTTTGATTTCTGTCTTTTCCATGCACCTTTTTATTGCCTGGTTCCCTTTAGCAAAGCCAACTTGTAGAGGTTTGGTGCAGTTCTTCAAAAAGGTGCACAACAAGTTTAATTCTGAGGTATAATGCATGTCATTTCTATACCTTACTGGATGTGCTGTATATTTATATATATATCTGTCAAAAAAGTAAAATATTCAACTTTTGATTATTGGGAGAGCTAAGTGTGCTCACACTTGTAGCTAAAATTACTTAAAGCATATCAACATCTTTAAGATCAGATAGTACATTAATTTATTCTGAGAACAATGATATCCCAGGTAGTCTTTAATTTCTTGAATTTTTGTGATCATTTATTACTGCAAAAATATTTATTTGTTCCTGTGCAGATGCCAAAGTAGCAGAAATTCATGGATGTGAATAAAATACAAATACTTGCTTATGCACTTGTTGCGTGTCATAGTAATTCATATGTGGTTAGTTTTTCTGTTTACTTCTATAGTGTACTACTCCAGTTTCCTTTTCCAATATCATGGATACCTAATATTAATTTCATAAACCATGTATTTAAGTCAGTATAAAACAATGTTGAAAATACCACTAAGACTAAGATGTAATTAATTGAAAAAAGTACTTAATTTAAGCACAACTAAAATTTTATAATGCCCAAAAGATGAGCTTCATTCTGCTGGCTGATTATTTTGTCATCTTAGTTATAGTTTATATCATCAGGTCCTTGCTTTGGTCTATGTTGGTATGTGGATTTTGCTTTGTGTGTGTGTTCTTTCATTGGTTTATTTTTTGAGGGAGATGTCTGTTTGTTTTGGGAGTTGTTTGTTTGTCTTGCTCTGCTTTAAAAAGGCTTGGTAACCAAGAACAGAATTAGTGGGAACATAATAAATAAGACATAGTAGGGAGAAGAAAATGCAGTTTTGTTGGGGAAAGTGATGCATTAAAACCTGAGAGACTTGGGTGCAACAGCAAGCACATGGGCAAGTGCTTGAGAATTCAGAACTTTACTCATTATTGCTGATACGGGAACTTAAAGTGAAGGTGCAGGAAGGTTCTTGCCATGCCAAGCCATTGAGCAGTAAAAGAGTCACTTAGGATGTTGAAAACCATAGGTTGCTTTGTGAATAATATTTTAGGGTAGGGTTTTTGGAAGTGTTAAGCTGCAATCTGTTTTCATGTGATAAAGGCCAAAAGTGGACACTTGAAATACGTTTTCTTGTAAAAGTATATTGAAAAGAATACAAAGGAGGTTATTTAATTCATGATCACTGGTTTCCAAATCGTAGTCAAGGTTCTTTAAGCCTTATAATGTACTTTTAGGAAGGTAACTGAGGTCAGGTAGTTTAATTACTGTACACGAGCCTGCAGCTTTATGGAGAACATTTTATGACACCTTTGCACTAAAAAATTTAATATCTCCCTAAAATCCAGGTGAAAGAAATGTTAGCTGTGTGCTTTTTGGGATTTCCAAATATTAGTACGGTCTGGATACTTCCTAGTGTTCTGTGGTGCGTGACAGATGTGACAGCCTGCAGTTTAAACCTGGAGCAGGAGAGGGCAGCGCTTTCCTATGGAATGCCGTGTTTCCAGGGAAACTCCAGCGCTGCAGTCCCTGCCGGGTGCGGTCTGGGGGCTCTGCAGTCAGTGCTCAATAAGCTCAGGAAGATCGATTCTTGGGCGCTTTTGCCGACTCTTGGACAGTTACTTTCTTTCCATGTGTAATTAGTTATCAAGCAGAAGTAACCTCTGAAAGTCATGAAGTTAAATGTGTGTGAATGTTTAGAGGATTATGGCACCTAATGCCAGTCTTATCAGCTGCTTGCAGCAGAAACAGAATCACAGAATTGTTATGTTTGGAAGGAACCTCTGGAGATCATCCGGTCCAACCCTCTGCCCAGGCAGGGTCACCCAGAGCAGGTGACACAGGAATGTGTCCAACTGGGTTTGGAATGTCTCCAGAGAGGGAGACTCCACACCTTCCCTGGGCAACTGTTCCAGTGCTCTGCTATCCTCAATGTAAAGAAGTTCTTCCTTCTGCTGAAGTGGAACATCTTATGTTTTAGTTTATGGCCATTGCTCCTTGTCCCATCACTGGGAACTCCTGAAAAGAGCCTGGCATCTCTAGGCACCCCTCTGAGATATTTCTGTGCATTAATGAGATCCCTCAGTCTACTCCAGGCTGAATGGGCTCAGCTCCCACAAACTCTCTAAGAGAGATGCTCCAGACCTCTCATCATCTTCTTGGCCTCTGTTCCTTGTCTTTCTTGCACTGTACATTGGAAAATGTTAGCAAAAGCTACTGAGGGAAAGGCCAAGAAGGGAGATGGATTTGGAGTCATACTCCAACATAAGGAAGCATGAGAGAAACCATAACCTGCTCTGTGTCCTGAAAAGGAAGCTTATAGAGAAATGCAGGAGAAAGGGACATAGACAGAGACTGTCTAGTAATGTGTATATATGAATATCTCTTATTCACTAATGTGTATATAATGTATATAATATGTCGTAGGGAGGGAATAGAGAGGAAACACTGGACATGGGGAGAAAACATTGGAATTTGAATATATGGAAGGCAGTAGGAAAGTAAAACTCAAAATTACTGCATCGAGAAAGGTCTTACCTGTTCTCAAGTCAGTGGTCTTCAGAAATGTATTTTTATATGAATAGCTGTAGCTAATAGTGCTATATGTCCTTTCTGTAGATTTTTCCTTTTTGAGAAAAGAAAGCACCAATGAGGTAGTCTTTCACTACATATCAAACTTGCTTAAGTAATGAGGATGAATTATTTAAGAGGAAAAAGAAAAAGGGAAAAAAACAGAATCACAAGTGTTATTTGGAGAGATTAATTATGGGCCATGTAATGATTTATTTTCTCGAGTTCAGTGAGTTATGGAGTGAGTGGTGGAAATTACTAAAATCTGTTGTGGGTTGGCAAACTTACCAAAAACAGTAACAAGAATCTGCTTGTATTTCTTGGCCTAATTATTTGTGAGCATTTTTCCTGAGGCCATGCTGTAGGCAGAGTATAATGGGGGAAAGGGTGTTGCCCAGTTCACTGCTATAAATTGTTTTCAGCTGATGAGCTTGTCAAGCACTTCCACATCTGCCAAAAATACTGCCTTTGGGGAAAAAAAAGTCCCAAATTGGAATTTAAATTCCAAATTACCGAAATTTGGATGGACAGGAAGAGGTACATTATTTTCTTTGGAAGCAGTAAGAGTTTTCCACACCAGAAATATCATGGTGTGTTGAAACAAAAAGGAACTCCCAGGTCCCCCCTCTTTCTCTGTGGCAGTGAGCTGTGGCAGTAAGCACCAGCCAGGGGTGATCACCTGCCTCACATGCAGCCATTTCAACCTGATCTTTCTGCTCCAGAAAGGTTTTGGGGTTTGAAACAGTCTGCCACTGAAATAGAGCTGCTGTAAATAAACCAGGAAAACCTAAGCAGATATTTGTGTGAGAAATGTGTATTTTCTGGTGGACTTGCTATATATTGCTGTTGTTGGCAAGTGTTGTTTTTTTGGGCTTGTTAAATGATATTTTCCCATGAAAACCTTTGTGATATTTCCAAGCAGCTGCACGTGTACCTGTTTGTCCTGCTAAACAAGTAGGTTAATGAGCAATATGCAGTGGAACTGTTGTAGGTACTCACTTGCCTAATTGTAACTTGAGCAGTTTGGAACAGCGTCTTGAAAAAGGAAATCGACTAGGTTTTATTTTTCTATTAGAGTTTGAGAGAAATTTTAAAATATGTTTTATTAAGGAAGCAGATGTGGAAATATGGACTCATTAGAAATGTAGTGACATGTCAAAAAGTTGTTAGATTTGACAGCCCAAAGTTTGAAATTTAGGGCAAGTTGATGAATGAAATATGGAAAAAAGAATAAGGGAGGATGCAAAAATTTGATTTTCTAGCTTTTTTAGTGTTTGCTTGCGTTTATTACTAATGCTGTATAAAGAACATGTCTGAAATGCTTGATTAAAAAATATTTTTCAAAACTGTCAGTGTGCTTATTTAAATAGTTGGGTAGGATATAATAATTTAGAGTATAGATTTTCAGTATAGAACATCTTCATACTATATCTAGATATGAAAATTTCTAGGTTGGTCTCAAAGAAATATCCTGTCATTCAGTAAGGAAATAGTGCTGCAAGGTGCAAGTGCACACATAGAAATCTGGATAGTGACCTGTAAATTCAAATGCAGTTTTACTGTGCATGAGCTTTCCTGTATGGAGAAGTGAGATTGCATAATATTTTCTACATGACTTCTCAGAACTGAGGTTTGCCAGTAATTTCTGAAGCTGTCTTCTGTCCTGCTTTTGTTTAACTGTAAAAAGGGCAAAATTATTACTACTCATCCCCTTGACATTTGTTTGAGAACAAAGGGAAAGGGATTTCACCATTTCTGACTGAGGGCCCATGGATATACTGCTCTCTGGATTCCAGTTTCCCCTTTTTTAAAAATTTTTTTTAAATGTACATCTGAGTGTCATATTTGTGTAGGAGAATTGTAGCCCAAATATACAAAAAAGCAAATGTAGAGAATGTACTGTACTAACTAGTGCTTTTCATCCTTTACATAAACCAAACCTTTTTAAAAAAAATAGAGGTATTTGGGCCAGATAACCACACACAGCCTTTCAGAGGGCTTCTGAAGATACAAAGAATAGTGGGCATCATGTGCTTCCCTCATGTGAAAATAGAAACTGAGCTGGTAACATGCATGGGGATATCGCAGTATTTGTGTTGGAAATTCCACAGGCCCTGTAGCTTTTGGCAAGAAAAAGTATCATTTTTATCTTGAGTAAACTGCTGTTATAATTCAAGCACGTGTTACTCAGACATCTGTGGATTCTTCACGTGGGTGAAGATGTAGTAGGACATGTGTTAAGGATTTTCATTTTCTAAATTGATTTTACTATTCTTATTAGGTCATCCTTGGCAAGTACACCTGGCTTTCTTACGAAGATGTATACATTAAAGCTGTTAATTTTGGAAATGGCTTAGCAGTCTTGGGTCAGCAGCCAAAGACTAACATTGCTATCTTCTGTGAGACCAGAGCCGAGTGGATGATTGCAGCCCAGGCCTGCTTTATGTGCAACTACCAACGTGAGTACTCATGCGCCCTGAAGTTTTTATGTCTTTTGATCTTACGGTCTGAAAATAAAACTCTTTTCTTACTTCATTTCATGTACTCAGAAAACTTTATATAGGTTTTATATAGAACATTAAAATTTTCAAATTAAAAAATACTGCATAATGTAGAAACTGTGCACTTTGTAGCCTTTTGCTTTAGTGAATAGAGAAACCTGTATCTGTTGGCAGATGGAGAATGGTTTTGGTAAGTACAGTTTGCTCAATGAATTCATGAGAGGTTTTCTTTTCATCTCAAATCAATACGGATTCCCAAGTTTCTGAAAACAAACAAACAAAAATCACACATGAATTCATTGACTTAGTTTCATGAGTTGACATCAAAGCTTCATCTGTGCCTGCAAGTTTTGTTTTATCTGGATATTTTGTCAGTTCTTCAATTTTGATTTTGGTTAGACCTATTTTTCTTGCTCAGGAATGTCCTGAGTGCTGATCTCAATGTGCTATGGTTGTTTAAACATCAGTTTCATCATCACTCCTTAATATGTCCTTCACCTAACTAAGTCCAGCCTGGCTGGGTTCTGTGATGCTCTCAGGGGGGTGCATTTGTCCCTCAGAGCACGCCAGAAAGTGCTGTTCCTCACAGGCTTTGGCCTCTTCCCTTCCATGCCACATTTACCCTCCTTCAATAAGAGATGGGCTGTAAAAGCCAGGTGTGCAGAAGTTCCTGATTTCCTACCTACATATACTAAATATGTCTATCAGTTAGACTTTTTTTTTAGATTTTGGAAGCAAGTCTAATAAGATTTATATCTTAAGTGATCCCTCTCTGCTCTGAGTCTGTTTCAGTTTGAGAAACCCTATGTTGATGAGTATGTAGCAGTTTTCATTTACATATGTCTTTACTCATGTCTCTGGTTATTTTGCATGTACCTTTTGCTGTGTTGGTCCCTCAGTGTTAAGGATGGAGTTGGTGACAAGGTGCACTGCCCTGGCCCTTTTTCATTTCAAAGTCAGCCTGCTTGCCTTGTGTGTCAGCTGGCTCTGTGGGCGAGGAGAGAGTGGTTGTTGTGTACTGGGACTGTAGCAAAGCCTTTGACATGGCCTTCCCTAGTACCTGTACAGCCCAGCTGTTCAGATAAAGATGGGTAAGATGGACCATTGGCTGCAAGGATTGTAATCTGTAGGACAGGGTTATTTGCCAGCCTTCAGTGGTTGATACTGACTCCAATACTGCTTAATTTCTTTGTCCCATCATGCAGGCCTTCAATAGAGTGCAAACACAGGAGGTCCCAGCTGGTGGCATGTTGGGGGCAGCAGCCAGTACACTCGAGGACAGGGCTGATGTGCAGAGGAGCCTGTCAGCTGGAAGAGGGGATTGCCTGGAACCTCATGGAATTCAGTAAAGGCACTTAAAATTTCCTCTCTGTGTGCTGGAATCCACCTCATGCACCAGTATAGGCTGGGGGACAGCTGGAGAGAGCAGCTTTGTGGGACAGGACCTGAGGACTCTGGTGGGCCATGAGTCACCCAGGATTTTGTAGCACCTTCTTGCAGTGGAGGCCAACAGGGTCCTGGATGGTGGTAGCATGAGTGTAGTAGGTAGGTCCAGGGAAATGATCCTTCTCCTTTTGGACACTAGTAAAACCACGTCTGGACTACTGTGCCTGCTTCAGGGCTTCCTGTTAGGAAAAAAGACGCTGACATCCTGGAGCAAGTCCAGTGGAGGGCTGCCAAGATGCTCAGGGGTTGGAGAACGTGACATCTGAGGAGAGGCTGACAGAGCAGGGCCTGCTCAGCGTTAAGATGAGTGAGTTCAGATCTTGTTGCTGTCTAAAACTACCCACTGGGAGCATGCAGAGGAGATGGAGCCAGGCTCTGCTCTCAGAGGTGTGCTTTGATACAGCTGGAGGCCATAGTCACAAGTTCAATGGCAGGAAAATTTGATTAGATATTTAGGCAAATGTCTTCATTGTGAGGGTGGTTCCACATCAAAACAGGAACAAAGAATAGTTGTGAAATCTTCATCCTTGGAGATCCATAAAACCCAGACTGGCCATGGCTCTGAGCACTCTGCTGGAATGGATGGTGTGTGCAGGTGATCTTTCCAGGTGCCTTCCAGCCTAAATTAGTGATGTTTTTGGTTGGTTCTGCACTGAGTAAATGCTGCTGACCTGCCTACCAGAGCAGAGAACTGCACAGACTAGTCTCAGATAAGATGCCTGTGTTGCTTTTAAACTACATATCTCTGTGCCAGTTCCCTTTTATCATTTTTGGGATCTGTCAGATTCCTAGTGGCTATTCTGGGAATAAAATGAAAGGGCTTGTATAATTTTTTTTTTTCCTTTGGAAGTGAAGCACATTTACAAATCCTAGGCAGATTTGTAATTTGAAGGGGGAGAAATCTGAGCTAGGGGCTGGATGTTATGAGCAGAATGGTATGCATGTGTTTTTGGGTTTGTGGGATTAGTGCTTTAAATCCCCTTACTGCGACGTGCCTCGGCACACACTGACGTGGTGTTCAGCATCTAAGCTGTGTCATCTTACATGAACTTGGCTGACTTGTGCTGGCAGATGAAGAGAGAGCTGTGCAGTGTTCAGGGTCCGTTTGCAGAACACACTGGAAGATTGAGATGGTGTTG
Source organism: Orthonyx spaldingii (assembly GCA_013397795.1). NCBI lineage: Eukaryota > Metazoa > Chordata > Aves > Passeriformes > Orthonychidae > Orthonyx > Orthonyx spaldingii. The sequence goes on from VZTJ01000294.1 coordinate 3,132,967, forward strand.
TAGTAGCACTAGTAGTGGCAAGACATTGCTACATGGCTTATGTTAGCATTTTTCAGTGTGCAGGTTTCGTACCAGCTGACTGCTGTGGGGGTGTTGTGACATTCTTTCCAAATGTGAGATGTATTCAGTCTGCTGGTGCGGGCCCAGAACTGATGTCAACAGAGCAGGTTCAACTGCTTCATACATAGTGTTGCCTTATGCACTACAGAATTAGAATGAGGAAAGTGATGTTTGTTATGGATTACTTGCACAAACAAGTGATTTTACAGTTAGAAATACTTGCTTGATTTTAAATGTGACTTTTTTTGAAGTTCTCTAAGTCTTGTATTTGCAGGAGGTAGAGTGGGATTGCTAGTTCAAAAATGGAAGAAGTAGTACTAACATAAAACCAGATTTTCTTCCTAAGTACCTCTTCATGTGTGTGAACAGCTCTTCACCAGGGTAGGCAGATAAAACACAAGAGTGCATAGCCAAATGGTGGAATAGGAGAGATTAGGTTTCATTTTTCAGTCATGCTTGAGCAGAAGAGGTTTTGTCAGAGTTATATTTGGCTGAAGCCTTTAAAGGTGCATTTTGCTTTTTATTTTTGATGTACGATGGATACTGAAATTCTCAGTTTAACATTTTAGTTACCTTGAAATAAATTACAAAAGTTCTATTTGTTTCTTTAGGGCAAGGTTTTGTCTTTTTGTATGAGCTGGCAAATTTAGTGGTGTTGGAGTTTTTCTTTTTGTCAAGACTTTGGTCAGGTAACAAAGACTCACTGGTACTGTTGCATACGTAAAGGTGAATACAAAATAATCCCTTCTCAGTATATTTTTAAGAGAATGAGGAGAGAAAAAAAATTATCAAAACTTTCAGATTTGCCTGAACAAAGTTACAGGTGCCAGTGTGGAGAAGTGAGAATTTCAGAGAGCAGAGTCATTGCTCAGTTTTTCTCTTTCCATGACATCAGTGCACCATCATAGAAACAGTATCTCTTTCTCTTTGGCTCTGTCATATATCTCTGAGTGTCTTAATGTACTTACTTGCAGATGAGTAATTAAGTACCTCCATGGTTACTCCCAGGATGATACTTTGCCTTCTGGGCGGTGTTGTCAGCTCAACTCTGCTTGTTGGCTCGGGGCAGCTGAATTTCTGCTACATGTTTATGTAACAGGGGTCACTGCAGTCAGTAGAGAGAGCTCGTGGGAACGAGTAGAGGCACTCTGCTGGACTTTGCTCCCACCAAATTAAAGAAAACACAGTGCATGTGCATTTGCCCTGCAACAGTTCTGAACTATGATGGACTGTTTTAACAAGAAAAAAATAAGTAGAGGTCAACTATTTACTTTTCTGTGTAAGAAAACTGCTTTTGAGTTCTTCCTTAGTGTGCTGCACTGGGTTAGTAACTCCTTGGATTTAAAATATTGGAATAAAGATCTTAGAATACAACAGAACTTTATTTCATTATAATTTTTTATCTTTGCTGCAGTGATTACAGTCCTAAAGTACAATGGGGTGTCTTATTTTCATAATTATGTCCTTTAAATGTTCAGCTAAATACAGACTAAAAAGCAGAAAATATTCAGACACTTGATGTGACAAAACTCCCAGCAAGGATATTTTAATTATTGATTGTGTTGATTGACCTGAGATGGCCCTGCTTAGTGTTCTGCTTGGAAGTTTTTTTGTTTTTGGTTTTTTTGTTTTTGTTTTTGTTTTTTTGTTTTTTGTTTTTTTTTTTTTGAGAGCAATAGTTCTCTTCATTTTTAGCTGCCTGTTTCTTCCCTAGTTTTGTCTGGTCTCTTCTCAGTCAGTTCCATTGAAAATGGCAGGAAATTAAATATTATTTTAAAGGTGTTAATATGAAGTCATTGTTTAATACACTCACTAATGAGCTGACCTTAAAAACAGGAAACAATTTTTCTTACAGTCAATTTTCTGAATATTTTCTTCCTTGCTATTCTGTATGATTCTCATGATGTCAGGGTCTAATGATTGTGATGATTAAACCTTTATTACATTGTTTTAAATAGATGGCAGAAGAGGATAGTCAAAGATTTATTCCTGAGTGTGAGAATTCCTCTGCTGATGACACATACTGCCATTTTTTAATAATTTGTTATTAGCAATCAGTTGTAAAAGGTTAGTAACAGAGTATGTGAATTGGGGAAACAGAAATCACATGAATGAAAGCTGCTTCTTTCCTGTGTGCAAGAGGAATGTTACACAGTGATTACACTGATGTTTGCCTGCTTTTCAGATTATAAAAGCAATGAAGGTATAACTGTAGATCCAGGAGAATTGCATAAGGTGAAGTGGTTTTGGTACCTTTAATTAGACCTTGGGAAATAGTAAACAGTCACATAGAGAATGGTGGTTGTCCATTATTCCTTCTGAGAGTAACTGAAAATCACACTGTATTTAAATTCATGTGTTAAGAGGCTTTTTAAATACAAAACTGTCCCACCTTTGAGTTGGCAAATATTTTTACTGCGTTGCCTAAGTTGGAATAGATTAATCTCAGTTCTTTTTTGTAAACTATACTTGAAAATGTAATGCAGAGACTGAGCATTTCCCCTGTTTTGTGTTTCAGTTGTTACTCTGTACGCCACTCTGGGAGGCCCAGCAATAGTTCATGGGCTGAATGAAACGGAGGTGACCACCATCATTACTAGTAAAGAATTGATGCAAACAAAATTGAAGGTCAGAAAACTGTTGTTTGTCTATCTCTTTCCAGTTCATCACTGTTAAATGGCCTGGTTCCATTGTACAGAGCAATGATTTATTGCCTTTCCATAAGGCAGACACTTTTGGAGTAAGATTTATGTATTTGTCTTCATGTACAGAAAGTGGTAGTTTGTTTTCAGTGGATTTTAGGCTCCTCAGTGACTGGAGAATGAGCAATTTGCAGTATTGCAGAGCTGGAGTGCTGCCTGGAAAAACACCTTTACAAGAAACTGCCGTGGTTTCTGGGTGGATTTAGTGCCTATAAATGTAACAATGGGAAGAACAGGAAAATGTATAAACTGCGTATGAAGAGCTAACTGTGATCATGCTCCTGGCTTATTATCAGATGTTTTCCCAGCAGTGAATGACTTTCAAATCTAAAGATGGGTATTTGAAGAGTTAGAGCTATTTTTCCATGCAGGGGGGAAATAAAGCTCACTAAACATTAGAACAGTCAAAGAACTTTTTTGACTTACTGACCCTGATGGAATACCCAAGTGGAACAACTAATCTGCATGAGTTTCATCATTGTGTGTTTTGGGGAAACGGGACCTTTCAGATAAGGCAATTGTTTTAATGAAAACTGTGCTGTTGTGGAATTTTGAGTGAGAATTGCCCAAATTTTAAAAAGAAGTTACTACAATGACAGTACATATGCCATGCACATTTATTTCAGCCTGCAGTAAGAGACAGCATTTGCACTGCTAGACGTGATGATCATCTCTTCTAAAACATTTATCAGTGTTCTTGTGGAAGAACTCATGTTTTGCTTGAAATGCTTAACTAATAATTTTCCATATTTTTGCTAGCTGTTGCTTATTTTAAATAGCATTATAACCAAGGAGCAACCTAAGAATTATTGTGAGCTCAGTATCAACAATTTTTCTTCATGTTCTATGGGAGGGGAAAGTCAATTATGTCTACAAATCATTGCAGTCTTATTTGTGGGGCTTTCATGAAATAGGGTACAAATCAATAAATGGTTGGAGAAGTGTTTGGACTTAAAATTGGAAAGCTTGAAGCTTTGCAGCTATTTGACAGGTTTATCCTTTAAAATTCTGGGATGTTTTATGTTAGTGCTTTTTTAAAAGTATACAGCAGATAGCATGGAGATTTTTGTTCTTGATTTGTTTTTGTGTTTTTTTTTCCCTTTGGCGTAAAACTAATTTTTAATTTCTGAACCCATTTTTCATTTCCACAGGAAATCGTTTCTCAAGTTCCACTGCTGCGACACATAATTACAGTGGATGGCAAACCCACAACGTGGGCAGAGTTCCCCAAGGGTGTCATTGTTCACACGATGGCATCTGTGCAAGCCATGGGGGCCAAGGCAGACACCGGTAGGTTCTTCCTGTTTGGACCATCTCATTTGGTGCCCTAATTTGACCCTGTTGAGTAAACTTGGAGAAATTATAGGTTTCAAAATTATGCAGATTTAACCTTTTCTTATCCGTTTTTCCTTTAAATAAAACCTGTGTGTTTTTTGGGTTTTTTTTTTTGTTTTTTTTTTTTTGTTTGGTTGTGGGTGGTTGGGTTTTAGAGTGTAAGTTTGTTTTGTTCTGTTTTTCAACAGAATAAAAACTGAGTACACAATCAAGTGTCACAGGTTGAAGGATAGCTTTTAGGATAAGCAATTAATTGAGAATAGAAACTTAGAAAGCGTTCTTATATCATTGATATATCTTATATTCTTATAACATTTAATATGTCTGATCATATATATGATCAGACATTAAAACCAGGTTATTCAGGGCACTGAAGGAAAATCATGTCTTTTATAACAAAAGAAATCAGTAATTTGTTACCATTAAGTTTTGTAAAATTCAGATAGCAAAATGTGAAATAGCAATTTGAATCTGATAGAATTTGGTCACTTACTACATTTCTGAAAGCATCAATCTACTATGCAAATTCATTGATATATATTTCTAGTCTATGTAACATTTTTAGAACTAAATTCAGAATTTTAGAAGTTGCTTTAATTATAATCATAAGAAATTTTTATTCTTGGCTCTGAAGAGCTGCCAATCCTAGTATTTTAAGATTTCATGATATTCAGTAGTTGCTTTCTTCTATTCTTATGCTTTGTGTTTCCAGGATCTCTTAACTACTGAAGGCACAGGAATGTTGGATGGTATTTTAGGAGTAGGGAGGGTGGTCAATCCATCTGCTCTTGATGTTCAGGGGAATGGCAGATTTGTTCCCACCCTTGTTCCCAATTTGTTGTAACCTCTCAATTTCTTTAGAAGAAGGTTTTCCCTATTTCATGTACCAGTTTTATGTACTAATAAAACTGTTTAATACAACACCAGCAGAAGAATTTTGGTTGTAATTCATTAGATCCTTGAAATTTGTTAGTCTACGTGCTATGTAAAAAGGTATTTAATCTTTCTTCGGTCTTTTAGCTATCACATACTCTGCACTACAATAAAGGAACATTATCTTTGTCAAGTTAACCATTCGTAAACTGTGAAGGCTATCATGAGTTGTTTATGGTCAAGCATGTTCAATTAATATTAAGTAGATGAGCTATTGCTTATGGTTTTTTCTCCCCGTGTTGTTCATTGTGCAGGATAGACAGGATTCAGTGAGTGGGAAATCATTAAATATTGCTTTCATGCTTCTGATTCAGTGTGTGCATTGTGCCACATGCACTGTGTGATGCAGTTTCCTCTGAGGAAGCACAGTAGTTTTGTATTTTCTTGCTCTCAGCACAAGTATTTAAAAAGCACTTTAATCCAATTAAAGCTGTTGTACTTCTTTTAAATATTTATAGAGATTGGACCTCAAGTTGGCTCAGCGGTGCTTTGCTGCAGGTGTTGCAAATGAGGCAGTGTGTTGTTCCCTGTCAGGGAGCACGTGAGGAGGGAGCTTGGCACAGAGGGATGAGCCCTGTGGCAGTGTGGAACCAGGGCAGTGAACCTTCCTGAGGCAGGGATGCTTAGGGGTGCTTTGGAGAAGCCAAAGCTTTGCCTGTTTTTCTCTCTGTTGCAGGAGTAGGGGAAACATAATAGAAAAACTGTTGTTGTGGTAGACAAGGACTATCAAAGTATTGCTCAGCTAATGCAAAGTTCCTACTCTCTGTGAAGGCACTTAAGTGTGACCACAATCTATTAAGCAAAAGCAGAATGTAAAAACAAGAGTCCTGAGGTGCTGTATTGCAGTGACTGCTGAAATGTGTCAGTGTGTCAGATCTCCCAGCCCAAGAGGCTCCCCACACATAACATATCCTGTTTTTTTAACAACTTGCAGGAAACAAACCGCCATGCAGGCCTGTGCCCTCAGATATCGCAGTGATCATGTACACAAGTGGATCCACAGGAATTCCCAAAGGAGTTATGATCTCCCATTGCAACATAATTGCTGGGATAACTGGAATGGCTGAGAGAATCCCAAATCTGGGGTGCGTACCAACCATTACTTACCAGCAAATAAAGAAGTCATGTAGTTGCGTTCAGTTTTAGATTAATGGTGTGTAAAATATGAGCTGGTTTATATTGCTGTGGCTGTGACACATCATACTATGCACTGACATCTGAGCATCTTCCAGCACTGCACTAAATGACATGACTACTTCATGCACTCTTTGTTCTCTCCTTGTTGGTGTGGAGGCAAGGCCAGGACACAAAAACCTGTGAGGCCACCTTGCACTAGTGATTGAAAGCCCCCCTAAGTAGTGCTTCCCTTGGTTAATGTTTAAATTCTGTGGCTTCCTTCTGTTTGGTCCAGTTTTTAATCTCATCCACTGAGTTTGCCTTTGTAACCATAACACATGGTTAATTGTTTTGGGATAAGTAACCATCACCCTTTGTTCATGCCTTAAACCTACAGTACATAGTATGCAACTCTTGAAACAAAACCCACATGACTTGAAATATGTTCTCAAGCTCAAAAGCATTTTTTACTTTCTCTAGTTCTACAATAAACTTTGTATAAATTGTGCTCAATGATTCATCTGAGGACTCTAGTGATACAGCATAAACCTATATTTTAAAAATTCTTTGCAGGGAAAAAGACATTTATATTGGGTACCTGCCTCTTGCCCATGTTCTGGAGCTGAGTGCTGAGCTTGTGTGTCTGTCTCACGGGTGCCGTATTGGTTACTCCTCCCCTCAGACGTTGGCTGATCAGGTATGAATGTGTTTTAAAAAAATAAAAATTAGTGACATCAAATCTTTGTAATATTTCTTTAAAAATAGTACAAATTTTGTTTCTCATGTTAAAGATCTTGAATGTGTCTGCTAGTAAACTTGTTCTTCACTTTAGTCCTCTAAAATAAAGAAAGGAAGCAGAGGGGATGTTACTACACTTAAGCCAACTCTAATGGCAGCTGTTCCGGTAAGTAACTGAAGGATGAATAATCTTAAAACCTTTTTTAAAATATAATTTATAATTCAATTGTTAACAACAAAATTAATACCATGACTATTTAAACAGAAAAGGTAGAATCTTTGATGTTAAGATGCCTTAAAATAATAAATTTTGGTACTTATTTGTATGTTGGGGATAAGCAGTCATGATATGAGCATCAAACTTCTTCAAAGTTAAAATAGCAGTAGGGGTTAGATTCCCATTTTAAGTAGTCATTTATTGTTTGTTACAGTGACTGAGTGGAATCAAGAGAGTTGGCAGCAGGCAGCTGGGGGTTGACTGCTGCTCCTGCCCAGATTTTGCTTTCCTCCTTTCTGTGAACATCTTGCTGTCTCCTAGCAAGGGAAGAGGAGGGAACCTGAGAGAGGCTTATCACCTGAAATGTAGTTGAATTTCTAGATTGTGTTTTCTTTTTGCTGTACTGAATTCGGGATTTTTTTTTCTTTGAGTTAAAGTTCATCTTTTTACGTAACTAGGAAATCATGGATCGAATCTACAAAAACGTCATGAATAAAGTGAATGAAATGACCAGTTTCCAACGGAATCTATTTATATTGGCCTACAACTACAAAATGGAACAGATTTCCAAAGGTTACACTACTCCACTCTGTGATAGGTAATGTTAATTTTATTTTTAATGGCACCAAAAAGTCAAAGTCTTACCACAGGAGCAGTATCTGCTTTTTTGTGTTTTTCTTCATTATAGTTTTGACACTTTGAACATGAATAAGTCTGTACTTGAGTGTAAATTGAAACAACAAATCAGGAGTTTGTGTTATGGATTTAAATATTTACTGATAAAATTTAAATGAGTGTTATATAACTTGAAACTGGTGGAAAATTTACATTTATTACATTTTCGTCAGGAATTTAATAATAGGTTTATACAATTTTTGGGTAAGATGAGAAGTCTGTTGCTATAGAAAAAGGTAGACTCCACATTTTCACAGAAGGGAGCAATGGTACGTCTCAAATTGGAAAGAACCCACAGGACCATTGAGTCTAACTCCGGGCTTCAGTGAGAGTAAAGGGTAACGTAATTGCGACATTTATACAACTTAAATTATTTGTAGGAGAAAATCATACAACTTTACTGTCTCATTAAATCTGTGTTCTCAAACATTTAACCCATCTTCAAACTGGAACATGGAAAACAAGCTTAGAAATCTGTGCCTGTATTTCTGAAGATTTCAATATGCTTCTTCAGGGTTTTCCTTGGTTGTCGTAAAAGCGTATTTGAAGACAATGGAAACTTTCAGTTCAGATCCAAACCTAGGTGCTCTCGTGTTTTGTTTTGAAGCACTAAAATGCACTTTTCCCTTTGCGTTTCAGCCTTATCTTCCGCAAGGTGCGCATGCTGCTGGGCGGGAAGATCCGCATCCTGCTGTGCGGTGGCGCCCCGCTCTCGGCGGCCACGCAGCGCTTCATGAACATCTGCTTCTGCTGCCCCGTGGGGCAGGGCTATGGCCTCACCGAGTCTGCTGGGGCTGGCACCATCACTGAAGGTGGGTGGCACTGCGCTGGCACCGGCAGCTGTGCCGAGCTCTGTGGGGCTCGGCTCTGACCGGCCATCCCTTTGGTGGTGCCACACTGAGCTCTGCAGGGCTCAGCTCTGACCAGCCATCCCTTTGGTGGTGCCACACTGAGCTCTGCAGGGCTCAGCTCTGACCAGCCATCCCTTTGGTGGTTCCACATTAAGCTCTGTGAGGCTCAGCTCTGACCAGCCGTTCCTTTGGTGGTTCCACATTAAGCTCTGTGAGGCTCAGCTCTGACCAGCCGTTCCTTTGGTGGTGCCACCAAAGGTCATCAGGGAATCCTGGAATTAGGTGTTCCCATAAATGTGTAAAACAGTGGGAGTGCTGATTTTAATGAGTTGTGCTAAAGCAGGTGACCTACATGTAAAATGATTGTTCTCATTTGGACTACAGCAACCCATTCTAGTGTGAATGGGGTCTTGGCATTGTTGTGCTTACCACTTGAACGGAATAATTTTTTTCAAATTTTGTTGAATATATTGAGATGTTAGGAATTAAAATCTGCCTGCTCCAGATTTTAATTTCATATAGCAGAACCTAATGATTTCAGTTGCCTTGTAGTAGCTGAAGGTATCTGTTAATACAGCCATCTACTCTCTTGATGGGATACGAATTTTATCTGTGTTCTCTTGATAAATCCATTGGGTTTTCTTGGAAGTTTGGTTCTATGAGTTAAAGTTCAAAAATGAATAGCAGTTAATTTTAACTGAAGTTGCATGACAAAAGATATTTTTTTTTATCCTAATTGGTTTTGGTTAAAAGTTTTTCTGAAAAATGCTCTTTTTAAAATTCTAGTTTGGGATTACACTACAGGAAGAGTGGGAGCACCTTTGGTCTGTTGTGAAATCAAGTTAATGAACTGGGAAGAAGGTGAGAATTCCTGCATATGATTAAATTGCAGAGTGTTTGTAAAAATTGTATTTTTCTATTGGGCTTTGCTCAGTTGCAGTAATTAGAAGATTATTTCTTGGCCATTTAGATTTTAAATGCTACTTTTGCCTATAAAAGTTTGCTCTTGGGGAGAAGAAAGGTAAAATAAATTCCTCAGTAGTTTCTAAATGGGGAAATATCTAGACAGAAGCTATCAATGCAAGTGGCATTTTGACTAGGTAGTATGCATGATACCTTCAGTTGCCATTAAGAAATTATTCTAAAAGAATCTTCATAGTATTATTAGTAAAGTCTTTAAAAAATTGGCTTGTAGAATGGAAGCTTCATGAATACATTATAAAATACATATAATAAATTTTGAAATGCGTTTAGGTGATTTCCTTTCACTGTAGGCTTTTATGTATTGTAGAGTAGAAATACATAATACTTAAGTGTGTTTTGGGCTAATGCAAAACCTTATGGATTTCTTCTTTCCTAAAATATGAGGCAAAATTGTTTTTATTTGAGCCTGTGTGAAACTGATAAAGCACATTACTTACTACTGCCAGAAGGATGGCACAAATTTTTGCTTTGGAATATTTTCATTCTTGTGAACTTAATAAAAACCCCCATCCTTTTAGGTGGATATTACAACACTGATAAACCATATCCTAGAGGTGAGATCCTTATTGGAGGGCAGAATGTGACTGTGGGCTACTACAAAAATGAAGCACGAACCAGAAAAGATTTCACTGTTGATGAGAATGGGCAGAGGTGGCTCCATACAGGAGACATTGGAGAGTTTCATCATGATGGGTGTCTAAAAATTATTGGTGAGTTAATAAATTCAGGTAAACATGTATATGTATGTATATTCATGTACACATATATTTTTCAGGGCTGTGAAATACAGTATTTTAAAAAAACCACTCCATCTCTTGTCATGCAATCTGAAGCCTTCCTGTGTATCCCAGGGAAGTTCTGATATGGTAATAGAAACTTGTTTGTGTGTTTTAGAAGTTGATTTTTGGTTCATTTTGAAACAGTCTTAACATTGACTCTCTAAGTTGGTGAGACTGGGTAGTAATTAGAGAGTTAAATATAAGAAAATTGAGTGAACTGCCTTATATTGTATAATTTTGTAAGGTTGTGTACAATAATCTCAAGTAATTTGGATTTCATTTTTGGTTCCTACTGTTTTTCAAGTAAAAGGTGAACAATTGCTCGTTAAATATGGATTTAGCCTGAAACAAATAAGAAAATATCACCAAATGGTGCATATATCCTGCCTTGTGGGTCTGGACCAGACAACACAAAATATGTGCTCCTGGCTAAGAGTGGCTTTTGCAGAGTTCCAGTTGTCTTCCATGCACATGATGGTGCTGTCATATAGGAAATGCTGTTCTAAAGGCAGAAAATGCATGGAATTGTAATGTCCCTCATTTTGGTGGGAGAGGCAAACTGATAAAATGCTGGGTCTGGAAACCTGACTTTAAAGGTGTCTGGTACGTTCACCAAACATGAATCAGTTTTGGTATTTAAATATGCATTTCAGAAAAATCTAAAATCAATATCTAAAAATTTTCTGTTCTGTAATTAACGCTTAATTCCTTTCTTCCTCGGTAGATCGCAAAAAGGATCTTGTAAAACTGCAGGCAGGAGAATATGTTTCTCTTGGCAAAGTAGAAGCAGCTCTGAAGAATCTCCCACTGGTAGACAATATCTGTGTGTATGCAAGCAGGTAAGAGCAGCTGATGCTTTATAACTGCTCTGTTCTTTGTCCTCTCAAAGCCATAAGCAAGATTTTTTGCCACTCAATGTGTGGAATTTTTTTAATCAGTTAAAAACCGGATTTTACTTGTAGTACAATGGAATAACTCTCTTATCAAAACTAAAAAATCTGAGATCTATTTTTATTTTACCTTTCTCATTTGTTGTCATCATTTATTGGAAAATACCAATAAATGAGTCTTACATTCCCCCTTCCCCAATCTGAAAAGCAGCTGAGCTCTATTGCATTAATTATAGGCATCACTCAAGCGCTTTGGAGATTATTACCTTTAGAAGCCCTAGGACATCTTGTTCCTTGCTGTGTTTAGTTGTGACCTTCAGAGGAAGTGCTGTGGTACTTCAGAAGAAGGTGGTAGAAAAATCCACCAACAGCCCAGAAGCTGGCTTGTGAATTAGGGTTACTTTTCTTTAACTCCTGCAGTACACCACATTGAACCTTGAGAGAAAACACACTCTAAACACTGTGCAAACACACAGTATATTACAATCAAATGTTGTTTCTATTTGCTTTATATGTGTAATAATAAATGAGGTGATAAGGGCTCAAATTTGTCTTAAGTTTCTATTTCTAGAATTTCTTAGCTCTTACACATCTAAATATACTTCAGGTGGTCTTTGTTTCCTGTTGACATTTGACATTGCTGTTTGGAAAGTTATTTTGGAGCTTGTGAATGATCAGAAATAGATTCTGATTCTCAATATGACCCAAAAAGCCCCACTTTATTTTGATAGAAGCCGGAACAAGCATACCAGAGAATTGCTCAGTGGTAATAAAAAACTTAATTTTTGGTTTGTTCACCTGGTTCTCTGTAATTTTGGGAGAATGCGTTAACTCATGGTAGTCATTCTGTAACTTCAGTTTTGACAGTTTTGGATCAGTAGGCTGGCATGCATTGGGCCTGCCACTGCTGAAAAAAATTCCATTTTATTAAGTTTCATCTGTGGTTTGGACTCACTGAGTGAGTCTCATGTTTGCTCACTTTGACAGCCTGAAGTTGTGACTGTTCCAAGCACCCTCTGTAATCTGGAGAAAAAGCTTCCTACATGTGATCTCTTCTAGGATTGCAGTTCACTATTGGACTCATACTACCAAATTTCTGTGTTAATTTTGCCAGGTCAGCATAACATTGAAAGCTAAAATGCCAGACAGACACTTGGCTCTGATAGGCTATATCATGTCTATTACTTAAAAATAGAATTGGAAAACCTATGAGCAATTTTTAAAGGTAATTTACAAACAGGAATCCAGACCAAGGGCAAACAAGACAAGACATTCCAGACTGGTTTTTCTTTTTCTGCTGTATTTTTTCTTAATACTGTTATGTGTGTAATGTGGCCTAAGAGTCCCTGAATGATTGTCCATATGCACATTTCATTGTGGATATGTGCTCATCTCAGCAGTCTGAGCTCAGACAGATTTTGTAACAGTGCCTGTGACCTTTCTTAGACCCTGTCTCTCCTTATACTTTGCCTGGGTGATCTCGTATGCAGGAGGAGACCTTCATTTATAGCTGTTCTGTCTCCGACATGCAAAAGGACAAGGAGGGCAGACTTTTACAAATGGGTTTAATATGGGATTTGACCTTAGATTTTAGGGTGCAAAGCTCCTCTGAACATAGTAGTAGGGAATCAGAATTGTTTGCATAGTATTGCTACTTCAAAAGCTGTATTGACTTCAGACAAAATAAGGGAGATAAGGAATAAAAACATTTGCAGAAAGGAGTTGTGATTAGAACTCTGTCAGGGGAGACTCCTACTGCTTTATCAACACTTCACCCATCCAAGACACATAAAGTGGGTTTCAAGCACCACCTCAGGAAAATGAGTAGCTCAGTTACCTGAGGAATGAGCAAACATGGCAAAAAACCTGAGGGCATTCTCAGTAATCTCAAGGAGATAAGGACCAGACTTCACAGAATAGAAACAGTGGTATCTGTATGTAGTGCCACTAAATATGTTTCTGACCGTAGGTCTGAGAGCCATACATGGGTAGAATCATAAGCACAGCAGGGAATGAGGCTGCCTAGTGCAGGACAGACATCTTGCAAAATCTTTCATCATGGAAGAGATGACTAAGGAGGTCTTGAGAGCCTAAGTCTGAAAATCTCCACTGAAAATCACTTCCAAGACTGACAAAGCTACCAAAGATCTGCATAAGAAACAGCGAGAGGGAAGAAACACCTTCGGGATATCTCTCAAGACAAAACAGCACTTTAGCATTTGAACTGCAACAAGTGAAGCTTTAACTTTGTGGTACAGAATGAAAAGCTACATGTTCCATGAGCTGTGAGCTTCAAGGTGTTCTTTCCAAGAAAAAAGCAGTTGGATGAACCTGTTTGTCCAGGACAAGCACCCTTCTACTCAATGGGCTGAATTTTAGGTGAACAGAAAGTTCGATGCTTTCCAGCCAGCTGATGATTTCTATATGCTGTTTATCACTGGAGACACTGGTGATATTGCTGGACATGATCTTGAGCTTGACAAAAGACTACAGGAACCGGAGATGAAAGTGCCAGAGTCCTTTGTGTCCCGGATGCCTTCGCACACAATGCATACACAGCAGGGAGCAGACCTCAGACAAAGTTATAAGGGTTCAGTCCAGAGTACAGCATGAGTGTGCTTGGGGGAAAATGGGACAGAGACAAAGGCAGAAGGTCAGATGGAAGCAGTGATAGTGATACTGAGGCTAATCTGAAATTGTCCTGTAATACATTCTCAGGAAGAGAAAAATGAAAACGGTTTCAAGCTGGCAGACAAAACTTGTAATGATGGTGCTAAGGAAGTCTGTTTGTAATAGGCTCTGGTGCAGTCTTCTCAACTCCTGTCAGATGCCCATTATAATTCATGCCAGTAACAGAGGAGAAAATTGCAATGTGCAGTAACCAAAAGCATATTTGGAGGTAGTATCTTTAAATTATCTTGAAGACCTTAAAGAATATAGCTACAGTAATCTGCACGCCTGGATTAAGTTTTAATATTTTGTATTAATGATCTGTCTGATGAGAGTTGAAAAGATTTAATCAATCTGTAGATAGCTAAGGTGGGAGGGAACCAAAGCCACAGTGCAGGATAGGATGAGAATTCAGAGCAAGCTTGGCTAGATGGAGATTTGCTTGAAAGCAGTACGTTTAAAGAGAGGAGTTGTAAATTATACTTACAGCTAAATAAAAGAGGTTAAGGATGAGAATGCAGAAGTTAAGGATGAGAACCACCAGTTGGTAGCAGTTCTGTAAAAGCTGATGTGAGTCAACAAGTGTCATGCTGTTATAAGAAGGTAAAGGGCATAATCAGATGTATTGACTACAAAATGCACAATGATCTCTTTGCTCTACCAAGCATTCAAGGGTCTGAGTTCCACATGTAGCACATCTGAAGAGATGCACCTCATGACAAGAGTACAGGAAAAAAATGACAGTGTCTGGGCAGAGACCTGTGATGGCATGATTTAGGAGGAAAGGGCACTGCTTAAATTTCTCAATAAACCTAAGAGAGGAAGCAAGACTAGACAGGTAACAAGGAAAAAAAGGTAACAGTCTGTGCATGAATAAATAGCTTCTGTGGAAAAGAGAGGGACATCTGAGGTAAACTGCTAAGAAGAGTCAGGAATTGCCATCAGGAACAGCTTATCCATTCATGAGTGATGAAGCATTGGCATGAGTGCTTGCTGATGTTTTTAGATTTAGACAAACATCTGTTACATGTATCTGACTCTGCTTCAGGGCAGGTGAATTGATTAGGAGCTCTTCTGAGATCACTTTCAACTCTGGCTCTGTGATCTGCTTTGTTAGAATGTGTCAAGCTGCTGTGTGAGGTTCTGTGCACAATTTGCCTAAACTTTACACCATCTACAAAACCTTGAATACCTGTTTCAGAGTGAATTGTGCTTTAGGACCCAAAGACTTTGAGATCACAGCTTCCTATGTGCTGGGCATGTCAGGAGCAGACAAAGATTGCCAACAGTAGGGTGAGCGTATGGGCAATCACTTGAAAGAGAAAGAGAAGTCACTTCCCTTACAGAAGCAGGCATCCTTTGAGATGTGTTGTGCATATGCTCATTCCACAACCTGCTCTCCAACCCCTCTTCACTGCAGTCCTCTACTCCTCTACAGTAACTGGATTCTGCAGTTCAGAGGAAACTGAGGTAGGGAAGCCGCACACCAATCTCCATTCCGGGCTGCAAAACATGAGGAGAGGCAGGGCGCAGTGACATCGTATGGGTACTGCTTCCCAAAGCTTTGGGCATGAGACACAGTGGAATATGCATATGGACAGCACACCTTGAAGCAATCCAATTACTGTAAGGTAAGTAGCTTCTCTTTCTACTTATTTTTAAGCAGGCAAAATAACTTATGTACTATTTCAGGAAGATTATCAGGTGAACAAAAGCCAACTGTTAAGAGCAATATCTCTGTATGAAACGTAAACCCCCCCAACTTGAAATGTTTTTTTTTGAAGAGTTGTTTACTTTGCAAAATTCATACTAAAGTGCATTGTGCTTCTCAGTTTCCATTCTTATGTCATTGGATTTGTTGTGCCAAATCAAAAGGAGCTCGCAGAACTAGCCCGAAAAAAAGGATTTAAAGGAACCTGGGAAGAGATTTGTAACAGTCCTGAGATGGAAAAAGAGGTACTGAAGGTGCTAGCTGAGGCTGCCATGGCAGGTGAGTGGCTGGGTAGAAGGTATCAACCTTGTGGACTACAATGTCTGTGAAACAGATAATCATACACCCTAAAAATATTTCCTTGGGTGTTTATATTTCATGGAACCTATAGGAAGTGAAATTTTCACACAAAAATCCCCCAACAACAATGTGAGTCTGATCAGTCCTTTTGTTTTGTGCAGCTTCTTTTACTGTGTCAAAGATAGCTGAGAAAAGAATACAAAAACAGGGCAAACTTAACAAGTACAGCCCTTTGTATGTGCCTGGTGTTCTTTAAGATATCCTGTAGTATCTTGTTGGCCTTAGCTGCTGGTCCAAAAACAATGTGGGCCATGTGTAGATCCATAATCATAAGCATTAGACAGTCTCACATGCTACAGACCAGTGCAGAGTTGAAATAAACCCATGGTGACAGGGGTGCTTGCTTGCTTCTGAAGGATTTCCAAAACCAAAGCAGCATCTTTGTAGTTCGTAATTTTCAAAAGACTTTCCTTACGTTAATTCTCCTCTCCACATCTGAAAATTACTCAGATATTCTACATCAGTGTCCATAGTGTCTCGTGGCGAGTTGTGTAGCTCAGCCTGTTTGTGTGAAGCAATGCTTTGTTTGTCCCAAGCCTTCCATCTGCCCGCTGAGGTTGGCTCTGCTGAGCTCTGGTCTGGGAGAGGCAGTGAACGGTCCCAGTGGTTGTTGTGATTCTGTCAGTCTGGATTATTTTTCCCCGTCAGTATCTTTTCCGTGCTAATTTGCCATAGTCTGTCAGGCTGTTCTGGTGCAGATTGAAGCAGTGACACAATGATATTTTGTTTGCTCTTTGTAATAATTTCTGCCTTATTTTTGCTTTTGGCTGTTACTAAGCACTGAGTTTTTTTGTAATGCTGTCAGTTATAGCCACTGAATGATATTTTTTTTAATGGTCATCAGGGGTGTACAATTTCTCATACTCATCCTCTTGACACTTTCCTGCAATGGATGTTTGCCACTGTTTTGCAGTTGCTCAGTATCACAATGTCATTCTGCCCCTCTTTGCCCTTTGTTCTCATCCTTTCTACCCTGGGTAACTGCATGCTTCCAGCAATCTTTGCTTGTTCATCTTCATCTCTTCTCCTTATTGCTTGTGAATATATTAAACTCTGATGAGATAATTGCCAGCACCTGTCCCAGGAGCACCCTCCTGCCATGACTGCAGTCTCAACACTGCAGCTGCTCTTTCCTTGCCCCACGTCTGGAGTCTGGTTTTCTTCACTGTGTGCAGCACATGGGCAAAGTAATTCTCAGAAGCTGGTGTGATGGAGAGCATGTACGAAGCTGCTTGCCTTTTTTCTGCCATACTAACTAATCTAAAAAGAAGTAAATACTTTTTAAAAATTGATGAAAGGTAGTATTTGATTCAATGATTTTGATCTTATATTTGCTTTTGGTTTTCACTTTGGTATCACAGGCTATATTTTTAAATACTATAGGTTTTAGTGATAAATTGCAAAAAAACCCCTGAAAACCCAAACCCAGTAATCTAATGACAAAGGGAGAAAAAGGGGCAGGAAAATCTGAAAATGGCAGGTTGCACAGGATAAATACACATTTGTGTATATTTTTGAAATTCATCTTGAAAATAGAAGATTTTTTATTATTGCCCATCTGTTGGCTACTTTTCTTAGTTATTTGTTTTTCTTTCCTCATATCTGAAACCATAGCAGAAACTGTTGCAAATGATGGTGTTGTGTACTGAAGGTGTAACATGGAGAGCACTGCTCTTTCAGTACAGGGAAGAGCTCCTGTATGAACTTAATTCCCTTGAGCAGTTTAGAACTATCAGGAAAAAACAAATTTTTTTTCTCCCCCATTTTTTCAAGCCTAAGTAGGATGGATTTTAAGACTATCTCCAGGTGATGAGTAGCATGATGCTGGTAGAGCAGAGTGTGCTTTGAGGATATCATTTCCACACACTGAGGCTTTTTTGAAGTTAGGGAGCAGCCCAGATACCTGAACAGCTGGGCTTTATTCCAGTATTTCTGTGGAAACTGGATAACAGGTACAGGTGGATCCTGTCACTCTGCTTGTGACTCCACAGGTTCTGGAAGCCACCTGTGGGGGGTTGGAGGAGCACTTCTTCATTTGTCACGTGCTTTTCTGTGTGAGAAGATGATTTCTCCATTTGTGCTTAACTTTAAGAAAAGGGTTACATTTAGGTTCTGTATTAAAAATATTTCTTTTTACAGCTAATCTGGAGAAGTTTGAAATACCAGTAAAAATCCGTCTGAGCCCTGATCCTTGGACCCCAGAGACTGGTCTGGTGACAGACGCGTTCAAACTAAAACGCAAAGAGCTCACGGCGTTTTATCAAACGGACATTGATCGAATGTATGGAAAAAATGTAAAATAATCCTCTGCACCACTTTGCTACAATGAGCTTGGATCAAATAGGAAATACTTGAATTGCCTGTCTCAACTCAACACTTGAGATCAACACACAAAACCACCATTCCTCATTTCCAGCTTAAACTGTTCTTTCTAATGACATCACCATGATGACTGGCAAGTTTAGTAAAATGCTATGGCAGCAAACTTGTGTCTGTCTCCTTTTTTCCAGTTTTCTCTGCTAACTTGTCAGTCTGTGGATTTTCCTGGGTCTTTTTGGGAAACCACGATTCTGAAGCCTCAAGTTTTTAAACATTTATAAATCCTGTATAATGTTTTATTTGTATCTTTAAAATTTGGATGTATATAGAGAGAACTTGGCTATATAAGAAATGGTTATACTGGGGGCCTTTTTTTACCTAATTATTTAAAGATAAGAAGGTATTGATGTTGTGACATGTACATTGAAAATGCTTGTAACAGGATAATTATTGAACAGAGGACCAGGTTATTTGCTGCTGTGCTATTTTTCTGTGTAAATCTGAGGGAGAAAATGTTTGACATTCCAGCTTGTGTAATACACCTTCAATATGTGCCTAATGGTTACTTTTATTTTTATCTGAAAATGCAATGATGGTCATGGCACAGCTCTGCCTCAAGGCAGGTACTCTCGCAGGTGTTAGTTAAAGCTCCTGTGATACAGAAGATGCTATTAACACAGCAGAAGTTAAACCTGAGTATAATCTCTCAGATACAGAAACTCCTTTTTAAAATAGCTCGTGACCATTTCATCCAGAATTTAATTGTGTAGTGCTAATATGAACTCTAATCATTAATTTCACCTAACACTTTAGAAGCTTGACAGTGTCCTCTTAAGCAGAAGGACTGTAGCAGCCTATGTCTTTTCTCATTAGATTTGGACATTACACTGGGTTTGCTCTTTCGTTGTTTGTGAAGGTTTGGCAAGACCCCTGCTCTGCCCTAGCTGCAACCCAAATCTTCCTGGGGGGGATTTTTAAAGTCATAATGACAGTTATGTTCTCAGCTCACACAGTGCCTAGCTGCCCTTTGTGCCATTAAAAATCTCCCTTTGATTCTCTGTTCTTTTGTGTAGTACTTTCTGCTTTAAAAACAGATATTTGAAGCATTTGTCAGCCAGAGTTAGTTACGTTGCTTGGTTTGTTACACCCAATTCTTACTCTGGGAAGGAGTCTCAATTTCTGTTTCAATAGAGATTCATGGATATTGTTGGAAAAAATATGGGGGTTCTTTTCTTCTTCAGTGAATGTTCAGGTTTGTTTCAGATGTGAATTTTATTTTCAAAATATTCCTGGAAAGAATATTCAGGGTTACATGAGAATGTGAAAAGGCATATATCAGTCAACTTTGTGATGGAGAAAATATTAAAATGGCTTTAATTTGGAGATTACTCTCATGTGTATCATTTACCTGTAGCACTACAACTCAAGGTCCTGATGCTCACTTAGTCCCCTGCTATGGTAGCACCATAACAATGCTGAGGGGCAGAAGCTTAGTTTGGGAGAGGGAGTTCCTGCTGTTTGTCTTTGTGACATGAGGTTTTGGGAGTTATTTGATATGCAAATTCTCATTTTATAGACCTCTGAAATATTTTTTTTTAATTAATTGTCTCCATTTTATTATAGAAAGCAGATTCACAGGAGTTGAAGGTTATCAAGCAGGTTCCCTGTACTTGAGTTTTGATGAAATGATGAGGTGGTTTGTGCTAATTACGGATTTCCCCTGCTGCTATCCATGAAAAACTGTTAACATTTGGTAAATTTTGGTGTAAGTAATCAAATGGAAATAGAAGCAACAAAACAAAATCGGAACCATATTTTTGAGATTACTGCCTTTAGATATCCAGATTATAAATGAAAACCTTCTGGCAAATAGAGATAAGACAAATGTTGAAAAACAACTGAAGAATCCAAATGTGGAAAAATTGCCAAGGCTGTAGGGAGGTGTCACACCATATACTAGACATTACTAACACTTAAGTTTGTATCTGTGCTCTGTCAACAGGTTCTTGAAAAGAACTCAGCACAGACTGTACATTGTTCAAATATTTTTGTGATTTTTAGTGAAAATAAATTGCTGAAGTACTATGTATATCACTTGGTGCATTGTGCAGCAGATTTAAGAAAATAAATCTGCTTTCGGTTAAACAAATCTGAAGTTAGTATTTTTTTTTTCTGCTAAGGGTTTAAATCCACTTTGGAGAAATTGCGTAAATGAAACTTTTTAAATGGTTTGGAAATAGTAGAGCTTTTTTTTTCTAATCCAGTCACAAGATGGGGTTGCAGTTTAACTGTGCATTTGATTTTACAGTTCAGGTTTGTTTATGTTTAAAATGGATGTGATATATATAGTTCCTCCTTCATTAGGCATCGGATTCATTGTGGACATTTATTTCTTCTGCAGAATGTGAAAACAAAGCAGTTCATTAAGTTTAGTCTCAATGCTGGAGACAGGAAGACTTAAAAATCTTTGTGATGAGTATGGGGTTTTTTTCTTTTGATTTATAACAAAAGACAGACTCCACTACTGCTGGGTTATGAGCGCTTCCATGTCCCTTTGAGGCCACCTGTGCTGTGGGTGCTGGGTAGTGCCGGGGGCTGTAATGGAATGTTCAGTCAGGCTGCAGTTCAGCTGTGGAGTTCCCTCCTTCCCTTGCTCCTGGGTCCTGTGGGCTGCGAGGTCCTTCTGGCTGCCAGCCTGTGCTCCTGCATTGCTGAGCACAGGGACAACTTTTGAGGGATTTGTTCAACCCTGCAGAGATGCACTGCTTGCCAGCTGGGAGTTTCCCTCCCTTTTTTTTTTTTTTTTT